>JAGDQP010010905.1:14911-54433 GCA_022664845.1 Lepisma saccharinum
ATATATATATATATATGTGTGTGTGTGTGTGTGTGTGTGTGTGGAGCTCCTGCGTAGCCTAGTCGGTAGCGCGCTCGACTTCAGTGCGAGCGGTCCCGGGTTCGATTCCCGGTGGGGGCTCAAAAATGTCGGTGTTGACCCAGCATCGTGAGGACAATTGGGGGGCTGCTGTGAATAAAAGACAGTGGCGATCACAGTGAGAGCTTCGGCTCTCCTCTCCCAACCCGTCTGGTCAGCGTGGGAGTAGTAGACCAACTCCTCTCTTCGGGGAGAGGCCTCATCCACTAGTGGATTGAATATGGCTGTGATTTATTTATATATTGATTGGTAGAAATTATATCTGTTTGGTCTTTATATACAATTTGATCTACGAAAACTGGTGCTATAAAAGGATGATCGGAGACGGTCCCCTTCAATATGAAGTTTCTTTCAGAGGGTTTTCCTCAGTTACACCAGACAAATGACCGAATAGTATCTTCAACATAGGCTTGGCCCAGGGACGTATGCAGATACTTCTGGGGGCTCGAACCCACCCCAAATTCAGATTTTTGTTTGAAACTAGTATCATTTTCGGCAAATTGTAGGCATTTAACGTAAATAAAATTATATGCATTTACAGACCTCGGACACCCCTTGAAAGTGCTGGGAAACAACTTCTGGTTACGTGCTTATCTTGGCCGACTCCTTCCACCATTTTCCCCTACTCAATACGGATCTAGACCAAACAATTAATAAATTGAAATTTACCAAATTACTGATCATTAGCGTGCATAGTACAAGAGATGTTTAAAGCTTTAACAAAGCGGACATACACTATGAGGCTATAATTTGGGAAGGCAAACTGGGAAGAGTTGTATAACTATTTAATATAGTTTACTATTATTAATATTTCTTATTTCTCTTTACTCTCTAAAATTAACAAAGTGCAGTAGGGAAGTGACACCCCTATTATCCATCAATTGAAAGGTCGCACTCTCATTGAGTAAAGTATAATGCCAAAATATTAGATTGCCCATAGATTATCTAGTACGAGTTATGGCCGTTAGAGGGCCAGAAGGTTTTTAGACTATATCTCCTGTCCTGCTCTACCTTACGATCACCGTTTTTGATGCTATGTATTCCTTGTAGTCCAGTGCATAAAAAGCAAAAATAGCGCCACCTATAAAGAGAACTGCGGGTACGAAGAGTCACTGGAAAAGCGCATTAATTGCCTTTAATATATTAGAAATGCCTCGTTGGTTTGTTATATAACCTTTAAATGACAAGTACATTTTTAGTGTTCCTCAAAAGCAGGTAGCGTTTTCATACAGATCAGAAAAAAACAGAATATTTTGACCACTCTGTGGATTAAGTAGGGGTGAAAAGCCCAGTGGGGGCAATGCCCACCCCCTAGAAACACGGAAGGGAATATAAGGTAGTAATAGTAATACGATTGAGTGAAGGTGCAATTATATGACAGACGAAGGAGACACCAAAAGAGATTGTATGAAGAAAGTGAAGACATTCAGGCTGGTTTAAATGTGCTAGGTACATACTTTTTTTTTTACTTGTAATGTTCTTTTAAACGTTTCAAATTTAGAGAGACAGAATGATTATACTGGTGCGTTAGCAGATCCAATGAATGTACGTTTCACAAAGTAGGCTTCTGTAGTTCTGATGCAATAGCAGTTTGCCGCCAGACCATTCAGTATTGAAAGTTGAATTAACTGAAACTATCGTTTTTGACATAGGGGTGATTTGCCCACTAAGTGTCGGGATATATGGCCCGGGAGCGTTTTACCCCACGCATTCGCATTCAAGCAACTTATAAGTGCTTCAGGAGAAAATCAGCGCAACCGTGCAGACTCACCTGATATAGGTGAAGATAACTATTGTGAAATCTGTGGTGGACTCTTATTATAACGTACAAGACCTATGTCTACATGTGAGAGGATCAAGTGCATTCGTTGTCAAATGTGCCTCCATGAAGTATGAAAACAGTTTCCAAATATGTGTCCTAAATTCCACTCCCTGTCTCAGGAGAGTATGAACATGTAAATTCATTTCATTTCCTTTAATGAGTGACATATTTTTATTTCTTTATTTATTTCATTCCTAAGATTGTTCAATGTTATTAGTATTGTGTTGTGAAAAACAAACATATTTCACCATTAGAATGAAGCTAAACAATCTTTTTCATTTCATATTATCAATTAATATGTATTTCTCTATTCTGTATTTTCCAAGCTTGTCAATGCTCAGAAAGTAGCTGTAACTTCAGGCTTTATAGGGTAGATTTTTGTAACTTGCACCGTAATATAATTTCCTGTAGTATGAGTAACTTCTAACGTAACATCATTTCCATTGTCATGACCAGTGTTCGAAGTGGGAAAAAAGCAGCGGCGGTAACTTTTATTACGTTTTTGACTCGACATACCGGCTATCTAAATGTTGAAATACTGTGAGGGTATGTTGCCTAAAAGATTGCGTTTCTATTTACATAATGACTCAAAACTATGCGAGAACTTCTCCGTAGTTACGGGAACATAGAGCATAGAGAGGCTGTGCCACCGCCCCCAACTTTCCCAGACAAATTAAAAATATCCCCGTATGTTGTATTATAGAGAATTATCCACGAAAATGCTCAAAAACCGAGTTTTTATATTAACAATTTTTAAACAATTTTCCGCTGGAGAACTTCTGGACCCCCTACTCGACGGAGAGAGAAATTGCAGTCACCCGGAAGTCCATCCATGCTCAATACATGGCATTTATATGCATTAAAGCAAGAAGTCACACCATAAGAAAGAAACAATTGAATATGGAACAACTGAAATATAATTGAATATGAAATATAAAACGCAGAATAGTCAAGGCCACTTCCCTGCCCGTCAATTCCGGGAATTTCCCGTTCAGGTGGTAACTAAATCGCGAAGAACATTACGTCACTCGAGTGCAAAGTTAGGATACGCTACCGGTATGTCTATGAAAGAGAGAATAAGAATGTCGGCGTTGCCAATTTAAAAATTATTTCTACATAAATATAATCTTTGACGTGTAAAGCTATTCGTCAATTTCTGTGTATAAAAATGGATTTATTAAAGGTATATTAGCATAAACTTTCCAGTGACGGTATGTGTTGATCACTGAAACACCAGAGGTGGTATGGCATACCACCGCGTACCGTCTCACTTCGACCACATGACCTTCCACCTTGTTCAGTATAGTAGTATTGCTGTGCATGGTGATATTACCCCACAACAGTGGGCGTTTTAACCGGATGATGGGGTCCTAAACCCATATCGCTCTTACTTTCCAAACACCAGTGTATCTCTTACAGTATATAACACTGCATAATCTAGCGTCCAGGCAAAAATACTGAAAGATGTACCTCCCATTTGGTATGCTTTTTTCCCCTATAGATTTCCGTTCATAGTCATAGATAAGCAAAATATTAAGTGGGCATTTCACCCCCACCCCCTTACTCTAGATATATTTTTTATTTTCATCAGCACAATTCTCATTCCTCGAAATTAGAGGAAGAAGAATGCTCCCAGATTACATTTCAAATATGTTAATATTATTTTCAACCTCATTGTTTTATTTTTTCTTTGTTATCACATTCATTAGTTAAGCTTTGCCTTCTTCACAGAATTTATCACATTATACTACCTTCCTTTAACACATGAACAATTCTAGTATTTGGTGTGCTTTTCCAATGATTTTTCGTACTCTGAGCTCTCCTTACAGATAACGACACATGTTCTTTGGAGGCATATGATTTACTGGACCACGAGGAATACATAGAATGAAGAACTCTGATTGTGGGGAGAGCAAGACACGAAATAGAACCTAAAAACCTCCCGTCCCTCTAGAGGCCATAACTCATATTAGATAAGTTTGTCAATCTAATATTTTGCTATTATATTATACTCAATGAAATCTTTGAATTGCTGTATATTATGTCGGAGTTGCGTGGTGTCCTTTCCCTATTTCTTCTTGTAAGTACACTTATGGAGAATTAACTTTAAATTAAGTGAGATCACATGAATAAGTATGAAAAATGGGGACTGAAAATGCGATTTGAACAATATTTTCCTTGCTACTTTCCTGTGAAGTACCTTCAAACCCCAATGTTGCGGAGTTTGCGGGTCAATAACACTTAGCACTACTGTACAAGAAATTTCGACATCAGGAAGCAAGAAAATAAGAAAAGTGTTAAAATTTGTTTTAATGTCTCCATTCATTATCATTGTTGCAACAATGTATCCGAGCATCAATTGCAACAATGCCAATACGGTGTCATAGAGAAAGTATATTTGACATTTCTTGTTGATGACCGTTTAATCAATATTGTTAAAATTTTACTTTGTGGATTTGCTGTTAAATTTTTCCTTCCTAAATTTGTCTTGGTAAGATTTATATTTGTTTATGTTTTAGTGTTTTACATTGTACTTTACTTTTTTTTTACTTGCTGAGTTCACTGTTTGAATATTAGATAATTATTCATATACGAATAACTATTAAGAAGGTTAGCAGAATTTTGTAATATTCAGTAGTGTTGTAATTTTAACAATAACCACAAATAATTCTACAATTGTGAAAAATTACCTATCATTGGAGTTATATTAAGTAGGCTTAATGTATTGACAAAAGCTGTGTTTCCTTAAAATCAATCTAATTGATTTACTCGTGAGTTTTCGAATTCAAGCTAATGATACGTCACTGTGCGTTTCTATATACAGAGCTCCTGTATGGTAACTTACATTGTAATTGCCTTATTTTACAACGACAATAACTTTCTCATAAATGGAAAGTGATTGTCACTATAACTATCAGCAGTTCATTAATTGGAATAGGCACTGGAACTATTACTTGAACCAGAACATGACTCGCGTCACATATACCATGGAGGGTGGTCACCATAAAATTTTGTCTGGAATCGGTCTAGCCACTCTAACGTGATGCGTGAAAATGTGTTTTAGTTGAAGTATCGTTACCATACCAAGGAACCAGGTTACCAGGGAACCTGTCGTCAATCATAAACCTTCTAAACCATCTTGAGCACCAATGTTCGAGAATTGGCGATCTTGTGTCTAGAAACTTTGGCGAAGTTCAGGTAAACACTGGGGGATACTCTTGTTTGAGTTACGTTGCCGATCATTCTAGATGAGATTTTCAAGGGAATTATGTTACGCGAGGCAAGTGCTAGGATGCAATAGATCACGAACACAACCGCCACTACTTTTCTTTTCCGTTCCTTGGAATAGAGTTCGTCGAGGAACATCATGCTCCAGATATGCCCCAATAGTGTAAATGCCAATAAACACTCAAAGATTAGAATTGCTATAGAGTTACAGTTGTCACTTTCAGCGTATATTGTCAGGACTTCCCGTTCCTATTTTTGTTCCAATTTTTAAGAGTTTTGGAGACTCTCAACAGATATGTATGCTGTTTAGTTATAAGTACAGGAAAAGAGTAAGCAAAGAATTTAGTTAGTAAAACGCTTGCCTTTAGATACTCTAGAGAATCATACCAAGTAAAGCGGCAGTTCACCATCGTTTCGCAGGCAGGAAATCTGCAGCAAACCTTTTCGGGAACCCCAGAAATGTGTGAAGTTAGTACACATGCAAAATGTTCCTGCTTCCAGTTGACTGGTAAGAAGCAATGGTTACGTGGTGCGCGAAGTTTATCGCTATTTCAATTGTGCTGTATGCAAAGAAAAAGCTAATGTTTGATTGTATTTGAGTTCAACATGGTTGCTGAAACTTTCGTCATTATATAAAAGTACTATAGTTTTAAAAGTTTGTGACAGTTATTGTGTATGTTTGGATTGTTTTAACGTCACTTGGCTCTCTTGAAAGTGGGGAAAAGTTGTCATCCTTGAAATCAGTTAGGAATCCAATCATGTAAGAAGACCTCAATTACACGTTCGACTATTATATTACGGAAGTTTGCTAACACGTTCTATGAAAGTTTTATATAATAATCAGAAAATGTGCTTATTATTTTCAATGAATAATTCCCGAAAGCTATAATTATCCAGCGGAATAGGTTATTTCAGTTACACAAGGTACGAATGATCCGCGTACATTATAATCATATACATCATGCATAATAACATGATCACAATGGGCAGTGCCAAACATGATATTTGACATTGCTATTATGGTCGCTAATATTGGGAAATCAATAAATTATGCTATGATTACCGTTGTGGTGTTTCCATTTTCTTGGTATTTTATATATGTCCCATAATTATCATTAACGTTCATCTTATTATCGGGATTGGTTGTAGGATGAAAATAGAAATTTTCAAGGGACGATTATCGTTTTTCGTTCTCCGTGGCCTGGGAATATTTTGTTTACGAAAGACAATATTTTGCTACTGTCCATTCTACAATATGTTACATTTTTATTTATTTTTGAATTCAATAACTTACTTCCTAGTGATTCAAAATAAAGAAAAGAACCCAGCCAACATTATCTAGTGGCTATGGTTATTGATCACGGAATGCCATTGATCAAGTAACACTCTTCGGGTTATATTTCCATTAAAAAAACACATGGTATTTTTGGACAGTTTTAGTAACTATTGATTTTGGTCCGTCTAGTATCTTAGCAATTAAATTCACAAACATCTATGCCCAAGACGGAATTCGAACCCGGAACCTTTAAGATGCTGGAATGTCGTCATAGTTTACATGCGTACCGCGGTCGGGTTCTATTCCTTTGATTCTGACTGAAGTTTTTCAGAATTTTCCTAGTTTCTCCAGTTGAATGTCCGAGAGTGTATGTAGACAAATATCAAATCGTTACATTATCCCTTTCTTGTTTTTGAATCAGTGCGATCGCTGCAAGATGTTATTCCTCAGATGTGTGGATGGCCTTAGCTGATTTTCTGAATAATTTATACATATAAGTTAAGAAAGTTAACTGAAAGTTTAATCAAATTCGAAGTCAGTTTCAAAATTTGAATATGAGTTTGTTTATGGCCTTTTGGCAACTTTGGCCCAGGCAATTACTTCCAAAAGATGTCTACGGTCTTTGGTTGTCATCAACTGTTATATTCTTTTTTCTTAAATTTACATTAATCAACATTAATATTATTATTCTATTGAAAGTGGAAAGATCCTCAAGTTATGTTAAGCCTTCTTCACTATCCAACTTTACACTTTCTTCTTCTTCTATGTTTACGATTTATCTTCCTTAGTGTTGACAAAGATTTGGAATCCTCTTTTTCCTTCAGCCAGGGTCTCAATTGCATTCCTTCGCTTACAATCTGTACGAAACCATTCTTTCTAACCAGTTTCTTTTTAGTGGTTGCATTAAATTGTGTTTAGTGTCGTGAGTAGTAGTGTCTCCAGTATTGGTACCTTCATCACTTGCTAATTGCACATCTTATGTGCCCAGCTGATTTTTCCATTCCTATCTGCAGAAATATATCAAAAACTGTTTTTTTTTCAAAGAGTCCAAATTTGGACTCCATAATAAAAGTACACTCATCAAAAACTGTAGTCAACCTACTTCAGACATTTCTGTCATTAATTCACAGAAGACACAACTTCTTAATATACACAACGGGTAACAAACAGAGGTATTTGAAATCCATACCGAAGAACTGTGGATTCCCGAACCTAGCGAGATCGAGATCGAAATGTCGGTAAAGAAATTGAAAATTTTCAAATCACCAGGAATAAACAATATTCCAGCCGAATTAATTAAAGCAGCATGAACGGCATTAATCAAGGAACTAAATAAATTGATAAGTGCTATATGGAGAAAGGTGGAGCTCCCAAAAGAATGGAAAACCTCAATAATAGTTAAGATTAAAAAAAAAGCGATAAATCGGACTGTAATAATTACCGCGAAATCTCGTTACTTGCAACTGTTACAAGGTATTAAGTTTACCTTTTAGAGAGTACGTTTGTCATGGTCGCCATCTTGAAGTCGGCCATCTTTAATTTTACTCGATATTTTATACGGGATAACCAAAAGTCTGAAAATACTCTGTTCTTCTTGACACAGTGTAATAAATGAAGACTCAATGCACAAATAATGAGTATTGGGGACCACCTACCTAATATTTAGTACTTATATCTATATAAAGAAGTTTTCATTTCTTGTTTCAAGAACTGAGTATTTTCAGACTTTTGAATCAAATACTCATACTCATATAACAACTCATTATCTATCTCCAAATTACATTTATGGCAAACCTGACTTCATCAATGTATTTCTGGTAAAATTCTAACCCAAACTGATGCTACATGACCCCCTTCCTATATAAAAAGAATTGAGCAAGATTCAAGATGGCGACCATGACAATCGTACTTTCTAAAAGATAGTACATTGACCCAGTATCTATTCACGTGTGTTTTCCATTATTTCAAGCATTTTATAAATAAACGTGTTTTTTTTTCACTTACATCACACTGTAAGTAAGGTAAACTCCCGAACACTTTTCACCGTTATAATGTTTAACTTAAATACAGTTTAAATGTATTGATCAAATGAGAATGTTACACGTTCTCCATTCTTTCTTCTAGTGATTTCTACCCATTCGTTACTTTCATCAACATAAACTATTTGAGAGGAAAACACGGTTCTTGTCTAACATTGTTTTTGTAGTACCAGTGATGGACACGGAAAAACCTGGATGTTCCAGTAATGGACATACTGCTTAACTCAAAATAATTTAAATAATCATTGCTGATGTTTCAAATGTGAGTATTAAACAATATTATATGTTTAATAGTGTTCTCGATTATCTTATTGTTTTATGGAATTCCACTTAATGATCATTCCGGAGGTCCAGGGTTCGAAAACAGCGGTCGACCTTCCTTAGTGAGGTTTATAACAAGTTTTTCCTCAGTCGTACCAGGCTAATGCCCCGATAGCACCTTCAACTAGACCTATCCGACTCCTTCTTGATTCCCCTCCTCTGCCTTATCCCGGAAGAGGTGTAGATTCCTTGTGGTCATAAAAATTCAATTTCTAAGTTGTAATGAATAGTGTCCCAAACTAAAACATATACTTTAATTAATGGGCATTCCCGCGTCCATCATTGGAAATAATGGGACTAAAAACTCCTCACAAACTTATGGTCATGAAGAGTAAATAATCATTCCCAAGTTGAAATAAAAGAACTAACAGAATTATGATTTCCCCCTCGGAGTTAGGAGAGTTTAGTGCCCTCGCTTTCTGCGTGCGTGGTCATGGGTTCAATTTCCGTTGAGGCCTATTGAACGAAGTGGTTCGAAGCCAATGTAACCAAAAACTGTGAGTATCGTCCTTACAAGCTCACCAGCACTCTTAGGACGTTGACAAGAATTCATTTAATCAAGGTTTGATTTCAGCCCAGCAATGAATAGTGAATGTCCAAAACTGGACAAAATCTGACTTTATCGTATGGGTAATGGGCACCCTCTGCTTTGCATAAGCTTAAGAGATCTAAGTTATAATTGGTTTGGCCATTTATATGATTGAAATAAAGACATTTCGTAATAATTAATTGTGCAGATTAACAAAATTATTCGTTATAGTAATTTCATGAATATTAAACGAAGCTCTTCACTTAATCACTTGCTTGACAGAATGCATGCAAGAGAAGGTGCGACCATGGAACTAACTTAAACATCATGTCAGAAATATCAGATGAAACCACTGACGAGCGAATATTATTCGCAGTGGCATCAGAACATACTATATTAAATTTTCGAACGTAGATGAAATGATTCCCGCCCTTAAGAAAATGTTATTTTAAAATTTTCCCTTCAAGTGTCCATTACTGGTACACTGTTCATTACTGGTGTGTTTACCTTACTTATTCTTATGAATCAAACGTTTAGTCTCTGCGCCCTTCTTTATGATGAAAGCACTTTTAATTATAGATTCTGGTAGTTTCCCGATGTACCACTCCTCTACCAAGTTTATTCGAAAAAGCAGTTTGAAGATCGATAGGTTTACTTATTGGTGGGTGCCTTACAGTTTACATTTCATATACTCACTTATAATATTTCAGGATACTTAAAGTTCAAGACCTGTTCTACATGTTCTCTTCCAATGTCATTTGCTCAAGTTCTGTTCGTTCCGACTAATATCTCTTTCTTTCTCTTTATTTTATTCTATATTTCTGACAGATTCTCTGCAGCTATTTTAGTTCCTGATTAAAAGAGATATTTAAGTACCTGTATAGTTACGGGTATACAAATTAAGAATTTATTGTAGACTTTTTGTTGTCTAGAAAAGAACAAATAAAAAATGCGTATCAAAGGAGCCGGTAGAGATCCTACATGCTCTCGAGGACACTAGATTATAAAACTGAACCACCTAAAAGTCAAGCAGATGCGTAACTTTTATCGCTCTCAATTTTTGTATACATTGACTGATCTTCTTGCAAGCAGCACTATGAGTATATCAAGGGTTATTTAAGAAAGCGTAAAAGTTGGAAATGATATTTCTGGATGTCTATAATGCTACAACATATTCAAAGTACACAGGAAATTTTCATTTTCAATTGTATGAGAATTATCACGTTATTGTAATTCTTGTTCTACGACTTTGACTTTTAATTTTTATTCTGGTTCTGGTTCTCAGTTAAAATATCTTTTTTTTATTACTTGAATCCAGATTCTCAGTATTAACACGTCTACGTTTCCTCTTTTCTAGTCTGTTTTTATAAAAAAAATAAAGTATGCAATTGAGATACATAGACTGTTAAAATTTGTAAAAATGTTTTCAATACCCTGCATATTTAAACAAATGTTAATGTCAAGGAACCTTAATCAATCTGCGTTCTGTGTCTCCCAGAAAAGGCGTAAACAGAATAATTAATTAATATAAAATAGACGTCGGGGTGGACCCAAAATCATTTGGAAACTTTTCATTCTCTTCCCAACCCGGTTTCTATGACCGTCACTGCACTTTAAGTATAAACGATAGGGTATAAATGATCGCAGTTTTTCTAGGTACAAGTCATACACGGAATTAATGTACAAAACCGATTCTGTAGTGCGTGCAGGAAACCGAATACTAATAGAACCTTTGTAATGGTAACTCAATGTTATTATTTGTATCGTAAACGAAGCTTAGTTAAAATCCCACAAGTTAAGTTGCTATAATACACAAATGGCTTGAAGAAAGCTGTAGTGTCACTAAATCGAAATAACCTGAAAATAGGAGATAGCTGAATCAATAAAAAGACTGACGGGAGGGGGGTGAATAATACCCAAAGAATATTTGAAAACCAAAGACAAAGAGTTGGCATAGGAATGAGAGACTGCATGTCAATACTATACCAATCAATGCCCATCTCATGCAAGCCTATCCACTATGTGTTATTTTGCACATAGACCCCGATGTCATAAAAGTGCTGTCATTTAGGACACCAATCGTCATCATCTTGAATCATGGTTCCCGAAGATACTGTATAGGACATAAAGCTACAAAACTTGGTATACAGGCTGTAAACTTAGCTCATATGTTTTGAAACCAATATACCAAAATACTATAACACATTTCTTTGTTTTAAAATTTTTATGTTTTTTTTTTAAAATAATATTCTGAAGGCACAACTACAGTTAATATATCAATGAAATTTAACATGAATTGCTTCTTTAAATGAAACATTTTTGGAAGAAATAATTTATTGTTTTCAATTTATAATATTTTCGATCCCACTAGCATATGTAATATTATTTATAATAAATTCAAGGCAGTCGCTTTATTGTGGTTTTGCTAAAATAATAATAAAAGTGTGATCCGATACAAGTTGCTAGTATGTTTTTATTTATTTATTTTATTTAGTAATAGTCACGGCTTCGCCGTAATTATTGCCCACTTAAAGGGTTACGCCCTTTTATTGGGAAGAGGTGTGGGAGTATTTAGAAATTTAAGATGGTCTATGGGTTTCAGAGGGATCATAAGTATACTTTATTTCATTATTCAAAACTTAGGACTTTTAAATTTTTTCATCGAAATCATATATCAAGGTAGGATTTATTCACTATATACTAATGAAGTGCATACACGCCACAAACACATCATGAAGGGAAGCTAATATTGACAAATGCATATTATCTTCTGTCCCCGGGGTGACGCGGGGCACTAATGAGATACGAGGCGAGCCCTATATGTTCAAGATGTATTACAGTGCATTTGATGGCATATGATCAGGTGGGCATGGGTGAGAGAAAGGGGTAAGGTGTAGTATGTCAGGGTCGTTGTGGTGGAGAGTTTTGAGCTAGATACTGATTAAGAGGGAGAGTGGATTGTCTTTTAAAGTTGGCGTTGAGGGTCGTATTTCGAGTCTTGATGCATAATGGATAATAGGTTCCATAGCGTTGAGTGATATATCGGGTGCGTTGTGTTTCTAAATGAAAGAGCATTTGAGGGAAATCAATTCGTGCATAGAGATCAGCAGTGGGGCTAGGCAGTTTAATTCTATATGCAGTTCGAAAGGCGTGTCGTTAAAAGATTTTGAGTTTTCTGTAGAATGATGCAGCAAGGCATGTGGTGTGTCCATATGTTAATACTGGGCGAAGGAAAGCTTTGTACGTGTTTTGGGGACTAGACCCCAAGTAGTGCCAGTTAATCGCTTCAGAAGATTCAGACGGTTGTATACTTTAGTGGTGAGGTAGTTTATGTGCGGTGTCCAAGTGAGGTGATAATCGTATGTGAGTCCTAAGTATTTTACAGTATGCGATGGGCAGATTAATGTATCTTGTACATGAAGTTTTAGGCATGATGGGTTGCGTTGAATACGGGAGCGTTGTTTTGGAGGCAGGAAAACTATTGCTTGGGTTTTGTTTGCGTTGATTTTTAGTTGCCATTTGGAGCACCAGTTGCTAAAGGCGTCAATAGCAGTCTGCATGCTTATGTTTATCTGTTGGATAGTTTGAGCAGTTGCTAAGAACGCCGTGTCGTCGGCGTAATGATATAGGTAAATATTAAGTGGCGTGGTGGGGAAATTGTGCTGAATAGTATGTAAAGTAGAGGTGACAGAGCGGACCCTTGTGGAACACCAGTATGGAGTAAAATGGGGAATGAGTTAAGTTATTGATATGGACATAGGCGAGTCGACTGGTGAGAAAATTGTAGATATAGCGAAGGTATGCAACTGGGAGATAAAGTTGTCGTAATTTATGCCGTAAGCCATGATGACAGACTTTATCAAAAGCTTTTTCTACGTCAAAGAGCACAAGTGTGGAAGGTTTACAGCTATTAAAATCCTTGGTAATGTGGTTGGTTTGTCTTAGGAGTTGATCCTGGATACTGTAGCCTGGTCTGAATCCTGTCTGATGGTCGGGAAGAAGGTGGTGATAATGTACGTAGGAGTGAAGACGTTTAACAATGATACGTTCCAGGATTTTACTGAGGGTTGGGGTTAACTGAATTGGGCGATATGAGAAAACGGATTCAGGTGGTTTGTTGGGTTTAAGGAACATTTATGTTTTGAAAGTTTTCCATTGCGCTGGTATATATCCGGTGCGAAGAATGAAGTTATATATGACTGCTATCAGTAGGAAAAGTCGATATGGTCCTTCCGTAATATGTCTGTACGTAATTCCATCCATGCCTGGAGCTGTATTCTTCTTTCGTATGTTAATGGAGATGACAACTTCTACGGCGATTGGTTCAGTGAGAGGCTGCATTTCGTTAATATGATGGACGATGCTAGGTTGCAGTACTTTTGATTCTAATTTCAAGCGAATTGCAGGGTGGTTTCTCTCCATGTGTATGTATGGTGGTGTAAATATCTCCTGTACACCGCAAATGCGTTAGCTTTTTCTACGTCGGCCAAAAGTGGTTGGTTTAACTGTAGAAGTGGATAAGTTGTTTTTTTCTGTTGTCCTGTCAATAGTTTGAACCTTTTCCAGAATTTTGATGGATAGTCAGTAACTCGTAGTTTATTGCACGTTTTGACCCAATGACGCAGTTTGTAAGATGCCAGATAATTGTGAACAGTTCTTTGAAGCTGACGATGCTGTTGCAATGAGATCGGATTACTAGTGCGTATATGATCTCTGAAGTGTTGACAAGAGCGT
Organism: Lepisma saccharinum; assembly: GCA_022664845.1. Lineage (NCBI taxonomy): Eukaryota > Metazoa > Arthropoda > Insecta > Zygentoma > Lepismatidae > Lepisma > Lepisma saccharinum. Next base: position 28,939 of record JAGDQP010010905.1, read on the forward strand.
TGAACCTGAGTGAGGTATTGCGGTGGCAATTTCGATATGCTGGAATCCGCGATCAATGACTCGTTTCAGCAAATATTGGTAGATGGTCGGCTGTGGAAGCAAGTAAACTTGGCTTCGAAATTTAGCCCCAGTCATTTATTGAGTCGATCATCCTCACTGAGGTTTTCCCAGGATTTTTCCTCAGTCACACCAGGCAAATGCAGGGTAGTACATTCAAATAAGGTTTTCACTGACTCATCGCAATTCTTTCCCTACCCTATACCGACCTAAAATCGATTCAATTAAACAACAAGTGAAGAGTACCAATTGAGTAGTAAAGCTTCTTAGATATCTTTAGTTCAAACTAAAGGAGATATCAGCACTGAACTGAAGCTACAAGTCCCTAATTTACCTTTTGCAACTGAAGAAATCGAGAGTAAAGGTAGCTTCCATTTGGGATTATAGGATGATAGGATAAGCTCCAGGCTTTGAGACAAACACGCTTGCACTAGCTCATCTAAATTCGATGAAAACACATTTGAGCAAAATAATAAAAACAATAATAATTTATTTTCTTTCAGTAGCGTTACATTTAAGCTTCTCTACATTGGATTGCCATCATTATACTACAGAAAAACATCAGCTTTATGATAATTAATACATATAGTATATTGTTAATGTACAACCAAAGATATCATTACGAAAAGAGATAAGATTATAGGATTATGGGAGGACAGTTGAAGTGCAGCATTAGTATTCATATACTATTTCCTTCAATTTATTTTTAAATACGGCCAGCCTTCTGTCCGTTCTGCAGCTGGGTGGTAGTTGATTCGAGACCCTACTTCCTAATGCACACAACGTTTTATAGCCATATTTTTCTTTATTACTTTTTGGTACGCGGGTACGCTGTAGACTGCAGGCATTATTGGATCTCAGACTGGTATTTTGCAAGTTATTTGAAACACTATTTTGTTTGTTAGAATGTGGTTTTCAGTATGAATTACCTGTGAATTCTTAACAGAAATAGATATTTTTGCCTTGATTTAATTGTAGGTAAACGAAATTTAGTTCTACCTGCATGGAAGCTTAGATGTGTGGTGTTACTCATTATTCTGATAGCCCAATTTTGCATTCTTTCTAATTTGCAGACATTGTATCGATTTGTTCCGTATAGAACAGATGAAAAATATTCAAGTGATGGAATAATAAATGTTTTATAGAATAATAACTTATAATCACAAGGTATGAACTTGCTACGTAATAAAACTGCTTAATTTTATATGCAGTGCTTGCACAGGTTTTTAAACATGATGTCGTGTAATGTTTCGATATCACACAAGGAACTGTAAACATTTGAAAGTGAATTCATATTTGGCAGACACGAAAGGAGTTTATCAGCTGTTGTAGTTTAATTCCTGGCTAAAGTAGTTTTACTCATCGCACTTAGAGTCAAGAAATACTTGGGAAAATCAATAAACTAAGCTTTTTTATTTCACTATTCCTATTTCTGTCTTCTGATTGCGTGAATCAAATAATTTGTGACATTAATTTGCAAGAGCAAGAGGAATTTTTGTACGACGTACTAAACATAATTTTACCATCTAAGTGCTAGGGCTCAGGCACCATCTGGATTCAACATATTAAACCTTATTTACAACAGGAGTTCTCTACCCGCAGTTTAAACGGACATTACGAGGAGTAATTCTACATTTCCTTGTCTAGCTACGTAGAGAAAATACACCAAGTTAGATGTAATTTCACCGTATAGAATGATTATATGGCTGTTATGACTTTGGTTATACGGATGTAATCGGAAACAACGCCCGATTGAATCTCAAGGAAATAAATGAATACTAAAAATACTAAAAATATCTACGATCCATCGATATAGTCGCAACCAGAATTCATCTGTTTTCGTACGCACATTCTTGTTTTCACAATCCATTGTCAAAGATAGGTGCCGCTATCCCTGTCTTGACTGCATCCGTAAGTTGAATATCGCACATGTCTGTTTTACGGCCACAAATCATGCATATAAAAAAATAATGAATGCCTCAGCAGGACGAGCTTGGGTGCTTCAACAGTAAATCTAAAATTTCGAAATTATGATGGAACGGGCGTAAGCCATAGTGATTTTACTGCTCATACAATTAATTTTATATTATCTTAACGGTGTTAAGATTCTCGTTTAGGCAGAATCAAATCTGTATCTTATCAACTAAATACAATTTCATTTCTTCTGTGCAAAGCTATTACACAAAATCCAATAGAAGTGCTCGCAACGAGAACATTGCTACTGCAGACTAAGTTTTCTACTTTTTCTTCAAAGATAAACATTTTGTTCACTCTTTTAAAGCCTTTCACTGATTTCTCATTTCAAACTTACTAAGCTGCATTATTAGTTTGTCATTAATCAGTGAGCAGGTTCATTATATTATAAATGTGGTAAGATGGATAATTTGATGCATTTAGACAAATCAAAAGTAAGAGGAATTACGTCATATATTTTCAAAACTATAAAATAATCTATGTTGCTCTAGAGTAGATTCCACCAAGAATTTTATTATTCAATATAAATATTCAATAAAAATATATTTACTCTTATGAATTTAGTACTGTTCGAATCACTATCGCAGTTTCTGTCAACCACTTCGTGGAAATTGCAGATTTGAAGAACGCACTCAGATGGCAGCACGAGAGCTCCGTCTTAGTTAACGCTGCATGGAAAAATCGTGGATTTTCGAACAAACAAAAAGGGAACTAATTTTAAAAGTTTCGTGTTATATAAATAATACATTTAATATTGAAAGTGTTGATAAAAGTATTGGAGAAATGCCACAAGAAGCAAAATAAATACTAACAAAAATGTATTGACTAAAATTTATTTGTTGTTGTTTATTAAACTTTTCTACTTTTACTCTATAATCTTTCAAGAAGTTAGGAAGCATCCAAAAACAAGAAACGAAGATAAAAGTAAACAAAACTACAGGAATAGTGATAAGATCAAATGTCTTCAACCAAAATCGATTAATTCAACAAAAATGGCATTTGACTTGTTGGGTTATCAGCACAGATCTATAATTTTGTCGCTTGCCAATTAGCGCAATATGCAGGCCAACCAGGACACTATACGTTGAATCCTTCCTAAAGAAGGAAAGTAAGCATACAGAATAATTAGTTTTTATCGTAAAGGGCAGTTTAAGAAAGAAATTATTCTTTCGAAGTAACATAACTACAAATAATCTCAGAGGCCGTAAAAAACGTGTGAAGAAGCAGTAAAAAATGTGTAACCTAAGAAAGCTGATGTGTGCTTTTCAACACAGCTGAAACCAGGCCTGATCCAAACATAAATGATCCGGTCCGAAACTTTACTCGGAACCCGAATTTGACCTAAATGAGTAGCCTGACTGATTCGGCGACCCGATGATCGAATTGATAGCCGCGATTGATAGCCGTGCGGTCTACGCCGGTAAGTCAACGACTCAAAGGTCCCGGGTTCGAGTCCCGGAAGGGGCATGGGTATGGATTCTAATGACTCAAGGGCAAATCGTGACGGGCCGAAGTCCAAAGTTACTAGACTGGCACATATAAAAATAAAATTTACCAATGAATTGTACACAGAGGAAGGAAACTGAAAACCTGAATCCACTAAAAATATGTTTGGGGAATGTAGGGTTTACCACTTTCGTGACTTTTTATTTCCAGTTTCTTGAAGGTTAGAAACAATAGACAAACAGAACATGTACAATTTGTGTACTAATTTCACAATGTCCAGAGAACGTTATAAAGGAGAAGACTGGAAAATGTATTGGTATGTTATGCAGTGTTGGATGATATTCGAATCTAATTTGCTGAAACAATTTCATAGTCTTGTTTTGAATTGCAGAACAAACAAGCAAAACCTCCACCTTGCAACTTACAATTTACCCCACTAACTTACAGTTTTCCCAAATGAACATAAAATCCTTCACCCACAAAATTACAATCTTTCCCACGCAATCTTATAAACTTCCCCACTACATTACAATCTTCCCCTCTCAACTCACAATGTTCTCACCACCAACTTACAATGTTTCCCTTACAAACTTACAATATCCCCAAAAATTTACAATATCTCTTCTCTCAACTTACAATATTCTCCTACCAACTTACAATCTTCCCCCACCAACACAAATCTTCTCCACCAACTTAAATCTCTTCCACCATCTTACAATCTTTCCATGAACTTACAATCTTCTGCTGCCAACTTACAATCTTCCACACAAACTTACAATTACCTATACAAACTTACAATTTACCCCAGCTACTTACAATCTTCCCCACCAACATACATCTCCCCGCCTGCTTACAGTCTCTCTCTCCAACTTACAAACTCTCCCTACTAAACTTAGTCTCCCCCAGCAAACTTACAACCTTCAACACCAATTTACAATCTCCCGCAACCAACATATAATATATCCTCCACCAACTTACAATGTCCCACACCTATTAGAATCATTCCCTCACCAAGTTACGATCTCCCCCACCAAATTAAATATTTCCCCCAAAAAATACAATCTTCGTCAACAACTTCCAATCTCCCCCATCAACTTACATTCTTCCCTCATTAATTTACAATCCTTTTCCATCAAGTTACAATCTTCTCCCACCAACTTACAATTTTAACCACCAACTTAAATCTTCCACCAAATAACTTACAATCTTTCCCCACATACTTACAATCTTCTCCAACTTACAATCTTTCCTCACCAACTTACAATCTCCTCCACCAATTTACAATTTTCTCCCACAAACTTAAAATCTCTCCTCCAAATATTTTACTATCTTTCCCTTGCCAAATTACAATTTTACCACACCAACATACAATCTCTCACCCAGCAACTTTCAATCTTCCACTAACAACTTAGAATCTCTTCCTTCCGACTTACAACCTTTCCCTTAACAACAAACAATCTCCCCCACAAATTTACAATCTTCCCTAGCAACTTACAACCTATCACCACAAACTTACAATCTGTACCCCAGCAAATTGCAATCTTCACACACCAATATACAATTTCTCCACCAACATAAAATCTACCCCCTTCAACTTACAATCCTCACCTCTCAACTTACAATCTCACCCACCAATTTATAATCTTCACCAAGTAAGCTTGCAATCTACCCCAACCTACTTACAATCTCCCCACCAACTTACAATCTTTCCCTAAAATTTACAATCTTCCCCAATAACTTACAATCTCCCACACAAACTTATAGTCTTAACCCAAAATTTTACGATTTTTTCCATTAATTTACAATCACCACCCACCAATTTGCAATCTTCCCCACCAATTTACAATTATCCCATGAGAACTTAAAATCTTTCACCCACCAAATTACAATCTTTCACACGCAAACTTATAAAACTCCCCAGTATATTACAATCTTCCCCTCTCCACTTACAATGTTTCCACCACCAACTTACATTATCACCCGAAACTTACAATCTCTCTTCCATCTACTTACAATCTTCTCCTAGCAACTTACAATCTACCCCCACTAACTTAGAATCTTCCCCACCAACTTACAATCTCCCTCACCAACTGACAGTCATCCGCGCACCAACTTACAATCTTCTCCACAAACTTATAATATCCCCACCAATTTACATTCTCTTTCCATCAAATAAAATTTTCTCCTCCCAACTTACAATCTTCCCAACCAACTTACAATCTCCACCACAAGCTTACAATCTCCCCCACCAAATTACAAACTTCCCCTCAGAGTTACAATCTTTCCCACCAAATTATAAACTCACCCTCCAACTTACATTCTTCCCACATTAATATTTTTCCATCGACTTACAATCTTCCTAGACCAACTTACAATCTTACCCACCAACTTACAATCTTCCACCAAATAACATGCCATCTCCCCCACTAACACACAATCTCCCGCCTACAACTTACAATCTTCCCCCATCAACTTACAATCTTACTTTACCAACTTACAATCTTCTCCCAACCAACTTACAATCTCTTAAACTAATTTACAATCCTTTTTCTATCAACTTGAAGTCTTCTTTCACCAACTTACAATCTTACCATTAAACTTACAACATTTCCCCGCCAAAATACAATCTTCGAAACCAACTTACAACCTTCCCCAACAACTTACAATTTTTCCCACTAAATTAAAATCCCCACCTATTTAAACATTCCCCCTCCAACTTACAATCTCCCCTACCAACTTACAATCTTCCCCCAACAAATTACAATCTCTCCCTCTCCAACTTACTGTCTCCACCAGCAACTTACAATCGTCCCAACCAAATTACAATTTTCTCATATGAACTTAAAAATCCTTCACCCACCAAATTACAATCTTTCCCACGCAAACTTATAAAACTCCCCAGCATATTACAATATTTCCCTCTCAACTTACCAACACTTACATTATCCCCAAAAATTACAATATTTATTCCATCAACTCACAATATTCTCCTACCAACTTCAGATCTTCCACAAACTTTCAATATCCAGCACCTACTTACAAGCTACCCCCACCAACTTAGAATATTTCCCACCAACATACAATATTTCCCACCAATTTACATTCTCCCTCACCAACTGGCTGTTGTTCAGCAACAACTTACAATCTTCTCCACAAACTTATAATATCCTTACTAATTTAGATTCTTTTTCCATGAAATAAAATCTCCTCCCAACTTACAATCTTCCCAACCTACTTACAATCTTCCCACCAACTTATAATCTACCAAAGAAACTTGCAATCTTCCCAACATACAATGTCTCCACCACCAACTTACAATCTCCACAATAGCTTACAATCTCCCCCCACCAAATTAAAAACTTCCCCTCCGAATTATAATCTTTCCCACCAACTTACAATCTCACCCACCAACTTACATTCTTCCCACACTAATTTACAAACGTTTTTTTTAATAAACTTTCAATCTTCCTCCAACAACTTACAATCTTACCCAGCAACTTACAATCTTCCACCAAATAACTTGCAATCTCCCCCCCCACTGACATACAACCTCCAACTTACGATCTTCCCCATCAACGTACAATCTTAACCCACTAACTTACAACCTTCTCCCTAACAACTTACAATCTCTTAAACTAATTTACAATACTTTTTCTATCAACTTGAAGTCTTCTTTCGTCAACTTACAATCTTACCCACCAACTTACAAAATTTCCCCGTCAAAATACAATCTTCGAAACCAACTTACAACCTTCCCCAAAAACTTACAATCTTCCACCATCAAATCATAATCCCCCACTAATTTACATTTCCCTCCAACTTACAATTTTCTCCAACAACTTACAATCTTTCCCCAACAACTTGCTATATCTCCCCCTCCAACTAACAATCTCCGCAGCAAGTTACAATCTTCCTCGCCAACTTGCAATTTCTCCCAAAAATTATTTAGACTCTTTCCCTTGCCAAATTACAATCTTCCCCATCCCTTGCCAAATTACATAAAATCGTTTACATTTTTTCTCGTTTACATAAAATCGTTTACAACTTACAATCTTACCCCATCAAATAAAAATGTCTCAACCAATTTACAACATTCCACACGAACTTACAATATCCCACATCAACTTACAATCCACCCCACCAACTTACAATTTTCTCCCTTTCAACTTACAATCTAGCCCTTCCAACTTCCATCTTAACCCACATAATTTCAATCTGCACCGATCAACTTACAATCTTCTCAATCAACTTGCAATATTCCCCCTCCAACTTACAATCTCACCACTAACTTACATATTTTTTCCATAAACATACAATATTCTCCTACCAGTTTACAATCTTCGCAACAAATTTAAAGAACCTCCGATCAACTTACAATCTTCTCCATCAACTTACAATATTCTTCCTCCAACTTACAATCTCCCTACTAACTTTCAATATTTCTTCCATCAACATACAATATTCTCCTACCAGTTTACAATCTTCCCTACAAATTTAAAAAACCTCCTGAACAACTTACAATCTTCCCCCACCAACTTAAAATTTTCTCCAACAACTTACAATATTCAAAACCAAATCAAATCTTACCCACCATATTGAAACCTTCCCCTCTCAACTTACAATCTCCTTAAACCAACTTACAATGTTCCCCTCACCAATTTACAATCTACCTCCACAAACTTACAATCTTACTCACCAACATACTATATTTCCTCCACCAATTTACAATCTCCCCAACCAGCTTTCAATCTCACCCACCATCTTAAAAATTTCCGCTCTAACTTACAATCTTCCCCACCAACCTACAATATCTTCCACCAACTTACATTCTTCCCAAACTAGTTTACAATCTTTTTTCTGTCAACTTACAATTTTCGCACACGAACTGACAATCGCATCCACCAACTTAAAATCTTACACCAAATAATTTGGAATCTTCCCCCACCAACTTACAATCTCTCGCCTACAACTTACAAGCTTCCCACATCAACTTACTATATTCCCACACCAACTTACAATCTTCCCCCACCAAATTAACACCTCTGCCCACCAATTTACAATCTTCTCATATGAAGTTATCTTTCATCCGCCAACTTAACATCTTCTCCCCTCAAATTTACGATCCTCCCCCCGCAAAATTACAATCTTCCCCACCAAATTACAATCTTTTCCAACATATTACAATCTTCCCCTATCAAATTACAATCTTCACCCACCAACTTACAACTTTCTCCCACCAGACTTTCACTCTTCACTCCACCAAGTTACAATCTCCCCAACCCACTTACATTTTTTCCACCAACTTATAATATTGTCCACCAACATACATTATTTTTCCATCAAATAACTTTTTTTCCTACCAACCTACAATCTTCCCCACCAGCTTACAATTTCCAAACCAAATAAAATCACCCCCCACCAACTTACAATCTTCTGCATCAACATGCAAAACCACCCACACAGTTACAAACTCCCTCACTAACTGACAATCTTGCCCCACCAACTTACAATATTCTCCACCAACTTACATTTTTTGCCTTCAAATAAAATCTTGTCCCACCAACTTACAATCTCACCCACCAACTTACAATTACCCCAAAAACTTACAATCTTCCCCACCAAAATACAATATTGCCACCACCAGCTTACAATCTCCCCCACCAACCTACATATTTCCCCTCCGAATTACAATCGTCCAAACCAACTTACAATGTCACCCATCAACTTACATCCTTCCCACACTGATTCACAATCTTTTCTCCATCAACGTACAGTCTGCTGCCACCAACTTATAATCTTACCCACCAACTTACAATCTTCCACCAAATAACTTGCAGGCTTCCCCTCACCGACATACAATCTCTCGCCTACAACTTACAGTCTTCCCCCATCAACTTACAATCTTACCCCATTAACTTATATTCTTCCCCCAAGAACTTGCAATCTTTTCCCCACCAAATTACAATCTCTTAAACTAATTCACAATCTTTTTCTATTAACTTAAAGTCTTCTTCCACTAACTTAAATCTTACCCACCAACTTACAATATTTCCCCGCCAAAATACAATAGTCATCAAAAACCTACAATCTTCCCCCACCAAATCAAAATCCCCCCACGAATTTACAACATTCCGAACCCAACTTACAATTTCACATATCAACTAACAAACTTCCTCCACCAACTTACAATCTCTCCCCCAACAACTTAGAATCTCCCCTAACAACTTACAATATATACCACCAACTTACACTTTTCCCCTACCAACTTACAATTTAGCCTCTCCAACTTACAATATTCCCCCACCTACTTACTATTTTCCCATATGAACTTACAATTCTTCACCCACCAAATTAAAATCTTCTACCATATTACAATTTCTTCCCCTTTCAACTTGCAATCTCCTCCCAACTTACAATCTTTTTTCCATGAACTTACAATATTCTCCTACCAGTTTATAATCATCCCCACCAACTTAAAAACCTCCCCACCAACTTAAAAATCTCCCCACCAACTTAAAATGTTCCCCCGCCAACTTACAATTTTCTCCACCAACTTAAAATATTACCAACCAAATTACATTCTTCATCACCATATCACAAAATTCCCCTCTCAACTTACAATGTACATTCTCCAATTTACAATGTTTCCCTACAAATTTACAATCTACCCGCACCTACTTACAATCTTAGTCACCAACATACAATATCTCCCCCACCAAGTTACAATCTCCACAACCATCTTACAATCTCCCCACTAACTTACACTTTTCTAAAACTAATTTACAATCTTTTCCCATCAACTTACAATTTTCTCACACCAACTTACAATCTCATCCACCAACTTACAATCTTACACCAAATAATTTGCAATCATCACCCACCAACATAAATCTTACGCCTACAACTTACAAGCTTCCCACATCGACTTACAAATCTTCCGACATCAACTTACAATCTTCCCCGCCATCCTAAAATCATTGCCCACCAACTTAGTATCTTCCCATATCAACTTACAATCTTTCACCCACCAACTTAAACTGTTTCCCCTGCAAACTTACAGTCCTCTGTAACAAAATTGCAATCTTCCCCACCATATTACTAGCTTCCCTCTCAACTTACAATCTTCCCACAAACTTACAATCTCCCCTCACCAACTTAAAATCTCCACCACCAAGTTACAATCTCCCCCACCAATATGCATTCTCTTCCCACCAACTTACAATGTACCTTCACTAAGTTACAATTTTCTTCCACCAACATACAATATCTCCCCACCAAATTACAATATCCCCCACCAACTTACAATCTTCCCCACCAACTTACAATCTTCCCCGCAATAACTTACCTTCTTCCCCACCAATTTACAATCTACACCACTAATTTACAAACTTTCTCCATCAACTTACAATGTTCTCCCAGCAACTTACAATCTTATCCACCAACTTACAGTCTTTCCCCAAATAATTTACAATCTTTCCCCGCCAACTTACAATCTTCAAAACATACTTAATCTTTCCCCGACCAACTTTCAATCTCCCCCAACAATTTACAATCTTCCCCCAACTTGCAATCTCTCACCTAAATAATTTACAATCCTTCCCCCCGCGAACTTACAATCTTCCCCACCAACTTACAATCCCCCACAAATTTAGAACCTTCCCCCACGAACTGACAATCTTACTCCCTCCAATTTAGAATGTATCCTTAACAACTTATAATCTCTCCCTACCAACTTACAATTTTCCCCTATCAACTTACAATTTTCCGCACAAACTTACAATCTCCCCTCTCCAACTTAAAATCTCACAAACCAACTTGAAATATTTGCCCACCAACTTACAATCTCCTTCCATCGACATACAATATGTCTTCCACCAACTTAAAATCTTTCCCCACCAACTTAGAATCTACCACCACCAACCTACAAACTTACCCACCAACATACAATTCCTCCCCCACCAACTTACTATCTCCCCACCAACTTAAAATCTGTCAACCTCCAACTTATAATCTCACCCACGAACTTACAATCTACCCACCAAATTACAATCTTCACCCTACCAACTTGCAATGTACCCGCTTCTACTTCCAATATTCCCCCACCAACTTACAATCTTCCCCATTAACTTACAATCTTCTCCTACCAACTTACAACCTTCCCATATGAACTTACAATCTTTCACTTACCGACTTACCATCTCTCCTTCTACAACTTACAATCTTCTCCCCAACAACTTACAATCTTTCCCCACTAATTTACAATCTTTTCCTCGCCTACTTACAATCTTCCCCACCAATGAGGTAATACAAGGATAAAGATAAAACATATTAAATGTACCGCATTTGAAACGAAGATACAAACTGATGCACGAGTATGGAGAAAACAGTAATAATAATTTTAAGAAATCATTGGAATTTAACATTCTTTTACACTGCTATGAGTAAGTGACAAAGTGAACATGAAGCTTATTTCGAAAGCTGCTTAGGGAGCTAGGTGTGAGAACTCCCGAAGGAAGATTATTCCACTGCTTGATTCCGAATACCACAAAAGATTTAGAATAGTTCTGAAATCAGTGTTTTGGTATTCGCAGAGTGGCATTGATTTTCGAATTTGTGTTTATATTGTGAGTGAGGTGCACCGATTCCAGCATAGAAGCCAGGTATGTAGGAGATCCTAGAGTTACAACCTTCTACAACTGTAGTCGAAGATGGAACGTTCTTCTCTCTTTCAGTTTCAGCCATGCCAGTGCAGAGTACCTGCTTGATACATGGTCATATTTTTTATCATTGAAGATGAACCGAACAACACTATTTTGTATTATTTGTAATCTGTTAGCTAGAGTAATAGACAGATCATTATAGACTACGTCACAATAGTAAAAGATAGGAAATATGAGAGACTGCATCAAGGTGATTTTAGCTTGTTGAGGAAGAATGTTTTTCAAAAGATTCAGTGTATGCATTTTCATATGCACTCTTTTGGATATTAGTTTCACATGTTCTGAACATGAGGAAGTTTTGTCAAGAATAATACCGAGACTTTATCTTCTCTTTTTATTTCCTTGTTCCTAATGTAAACTTTTAGTAGATACGAATTTTGATTTATTTTTGGTAATATATTTAGAGACCCTATAACTATACATTGAGATTTGCTTGGATTTAAAGACAAACTGTTGTATTCTGACCATACGCGTATGTTTTCAATGTGGGAATTGATTTTGCTTACTGCATTGCCATGATCATTAGGTTCAGACGTTATATAAGCCTGTACGTCATCTGCATATAGATGATAATTGCATTCAGTGAACTGAGATGCAATATCATTCATAAACATCATAAATAATAATGGGCCAAGAATTGATCCTTGTGGAACTCCGGAAGAGATGTTCTTCAACTCTGAGCAAGAGCTGTTCGATAGAACAGCCTGTTTACGATCTGTCAGGTATGAGTGAAACCATTGGACTGTATGTTTGGCGGAATTGAAGTTCTGTTCTAATTTAGCGAGTAGGATGTCATGATCAACAGACTGAAAAGCTTTACTGAAGTCTAGAAGGGTTAAGATAATTACTTGTCGATTATCGATGGCTTTTCGGATGTCATCAGTGATTTTGATAAGTGCTGTCATTGTACTGTGACCTTTCCTAAAGCCTGACTGATTCTCAATGAAGAATTTGTTTTGATGTAAATACTTTGTGTCTCGTTGGTGTACCATAATTTTTTTAAAGAGATGATAGGATGCTAATGGGCTGGTCTTCGCCAGGTCCTGATGGCATGTTTTTCTTCAGTATTGGCCGAATGTTAGCTTGTTTCCACACTGATGGAAATATACCTGTTAAAGTGGACTGATTTACTATTATTGTCAATGGATTAAAGACGTGTGTCACGATCATTTTGATAAATTTTATTGATATGGAATCTGCGCCTACAGCAGAACTTTTTTACCTTTTTGATAGGCTGATGTACCTCTATTGGAGAAACACAAGAGAAATAGAACGTATCATTTGTATCTTTATTTTCACTACTGTTAGCAAATTTTCGAATAGTTTCCTAGTCTTATCAATACAACTAGGGGGTTGGGAAAATAACTCATTCAAAATATTGCAATCCTCGGAAATATATTCAGTCTCATTCTTTACATTTAAACATAAACTTTTTAGTTTCCTCCATAGCCGTCTGGGATCTTTAAGATCATCAACTAAATTCTCGAAATATGCTTTTTGCCCGCCTTATAGCTTAGGTACATTGGTTTCTGAGTTTTTTTTTTTTTTTTGTATATCATGAAAGATCCCTGGCAGGTTTCAGGTTTAGTACTTCCTTCCTTCTTACATTTATTGTAAGCTGTATCCCGCTCCAATCTCAGTTGTCATATAAAATCTGTCATCCAGGGATTTGAAATGTGATTGACTCTTTAAACTTTCAGTGGTGCGTGTTTTTCTTACAAATAAAACATTTGCGAGTTTAAAACATCTACATTGTCATCTACCGACCTATTGAATATTACAATATGCCAGGGTATATGAATGGCGTCTTCATTAAATTTTCCTTATTTATATTTCTAACATTTCTGTAAGCTATTATTTTATTTTTACTTCCTGGGAGCGTAAGTGAGTACACAATATAAATTGACTCGTGACGGGAGATACCAGGGACACGAAGTTTGCCAAATTTAGCGACTTGCTCATGATAAGATATTGCGATATGATCTATTGCCACCTTTGAACATCCTGAAGAATGAGTCGGTCCCAAGTCACACAAGTTGAATTCGCGGGTTTGGAGCATGTATTTGTAATCTATAGTTTCGTGTGAATCTCGCAGAACATTGATGTTTATGTCACCTATTACTATGCAATGCTTGTATTTGTCTTTAACCTGTAACATATCTTTTTCAAACTCCTTAAGACAATCTAGTGGTGTGTTCGGGGGACGATAAACCACCGTTACCATAATTTTTATAACTGACGTTTAAATTTCACAAATCAAATATTCCACACTACGCGTTTATTCCGAAGGGGATTGGCAAATTATCTTACCGCTAACGTCATTCCTTAATATATACATACAAAACCGGCACCTTTTAACATCCAATCATTTCTCAAAATACAAATAACAGACTCGCTAACGTTGGTTTAAGCTACGTGTCAGACACAAGAATACAATGAGGTTTGACGTCTCCGAATAATTCCAAAAATTCATCAATGTGAGATGGGAGAGATTGACAATTTATATGAACTGCCTGAAACCCTTTGGGAGCGTCAGAAAGTTCTTCCCGCAAATCTGAAGGGACTGGATTTAAAACCCGATCATTTGAGAAAGAGGTCAGTGCTGAAAGAAGCTCGTGTTCTTGTTGAGTCTCGGGCAATTTGTACAGCTGTTTGAAAACAAGTTCAGTGGATGTTGGAATACACTCCTTTCTCGACATAATTTTGAAAACAAAATAAGAAATGCAAAACAATATATGTATCACTCACCCGTAGCAGCAACATCCCAAAATTCTTGTGCTTGATTGATTGTATTTTAACTGTTGAAAAGACAAGAATTTCATAGCTTCGGTACCACTCACTTGTACACTGAGCGAGGACAATCCCTGAAATGCAAAGTAGCGAAGATACGCAAGACACCATACAGGAAAGTTTGCGCTTAATAAGTTCTGGAGAGCAAATGAATATAGCTTCCATCCTCATCCTCCATGCAGACTTCGCTAAAGCTGTGGTTGGAATAACCTATACATGGAGAGAGATACACCCACTCCGTTGCTTAAACGTACTTCTTCGTCCAAAAGCATGAACTCAATAATTACAAAACTCACACTCACTAAAGTTTAAAATACATACTCCAATAAAGAGAGAAATAACACAATGTAACTGTAAACTGCGTTTATAAAGTCAATTATTCTCGTTTAAGTTTTGAAATGAAACCATATTTCAATACTGGGAAAAGCTATAGTAATTGTGAAAAAGTCGTAAGCGTACTCTGAGGTGTAATGAACTAATGCGTGGAAATGAAAGCATCCAAACTAAAATCTGAGGTCGTCGATTCGAACCCACTCATATTACCATTCACTTTTTTAAACTTTAATTTTGAATAAAACAAGCAAAAAATGCGAATTTTACAGAAATGTTTAAATTGCATTACTAAACTTGAATAACAGGACGAGTTCAGAGAAATACGTTACGCTGCCAGTTTTAACACTAAAAACTACGTAAGGGATGTCATTAAGGAAATCAAGTGAGCATGTAAGTTAATATGGCCAGCTATCGAGGTCAACCCAAATCCGGCGATTACACAAGACAACATTTTGAAACATTTTTCCGTAAGATGAAGAATTTTCTCTTTCTTTTCCAACTTCAGGGTGCTGATTTCGAATTAGGCAATAGAATTTTTGTCGCACGTAAATGTTTTGTGTTGTAACGTCTTTTACTTTTTCGTATAAAGAACAAAATTGCCTGTTCATATTGTCTTGATTTTATGAATATTAACACACTTTAGATCATAACCAGTGATTCCGCCCCCCTGACTCACCCCAAAATCCTTGAGAACACCCCCAACTTCATAAATTTTGCGATCCAAAATCGATAGAAACCATGCAAAACTCCACTTACACCCTCCTAAGTTTGACTTTACACCCCTCAAACTGAAAATTCTGGCGGAATTCCTACTCATAACAAGTACTGTACAGACTATCAAGCACAGAAATACAGTGATCAAAAATCTTACAAGAGCAAATGAAACTCAATTTGAGGTTATGATGCAGTGTTTCATTTAGAGCTTTGAAGAGTTACAAAAGCGTTATCTCGTGTCTACAAACTAAATCAAAAGAGCGAAATTCTCCTCGATTTGGACGGGAAGAGGGAAGACTCTTTTAGAGTGAATTTTAATCGGAGAAAAGTTTCTGCGTGAAAACGAAGGGATTTATGGTAGCCCATGTGAATGGGTATGTAGACATATTTTTAGTTGAGTTTGAATCTGTTCATTAAAGTTTTCATCTTCTGAACACGAAAACGACGTAATAAAATTATGAAAATATACAGCCTATTCCAAAAAGTTGACCGCATTGATTAGGCTGTTTTGAGCTGAAAATTCTCGAAGTCCAACTTCGGGTATCTTCGGAAACAGTAAACCAAAGATGACTGGTTTGAGCCCTGAAAGGTACGGTAAAACTTCGTATTGGAGAAAAATTGTGCAAATCTATTTTTCTTTCTTTTAAGTGCAAGAAGACATGTTGAAGTATTATTAAGTGTTGGAAACGGTAACATTCATTGAAATGCGTAAATGACACAGTGTTTCCAAACAATTCATACATCTGAGCACGTGATGATTTGTCACCTATGTTTCCATACGTAAATGAACATCTCCAATAAAAGCAAAGACAGCAAACATATTTTTCGCTTTTATAGTATAATAAACAAGACAAAGGAGAGACAAAAGAACAGCATTTCCAACGTATATGGAAGTCATTGCCTTGGACACCAAAAATTCATTTATGTTTCTTCAGAAGGAGTCCTCTCCGAAGGAACTTGGTAACTATGTTCATGTTAGCTGAGTGGTGGGGAGTTCGTGTTGAGTCGTGACTGAGTGAGGACGCAAACTTGCTTGCTCCAGATTTGAGGGACTTTTGTGTTAAGCTGCACAGCTATGTGTTTCAAAGCTTTTCTGTTCTTTAGTGTGACTTCATATATTGATTGAATTTTGCTGATTATAAAGTAACATTGATAATCTCTCGTGTTGTTCGAAAGAACACAGTCAAGTGTGATTTTAACAAGCAAATCAGGCATATCCAACCGTCCGCTTTGGATATTCACAAATGGATAAATACTGTTTTACATGTGGAACCAGATCAATTGGATCAACTCGACAATAAGGCTTATTGTGTATAATTGAAATTTGTGTCAGTGGGCAGTTATGATAAATTTCTCCGGTCTACTCCGTCAACACTTCCCTGTACCCATGACGATTGAACTACTAATCAAGTTCTTGTTTCCCCTGCAGATGATGGGACTACTTTAGTTCGAATATTGAACTTACCATTAAAACTAAATAATAGTGCTATTCAAAATGTTCTCAGTCAATATGGTTCTGTGAAAAAGATTGTTAATGAACAATAGGGTCAACGTTTTTGTTTCACAGTGTTCAATGGGACACGTGTTGCATCTGTCCAAATTGCTGGTCCCATTCCATCGCGTATTATGGTAAACAGTTTTGGATGTCAGGTTTATTATGATGGTCAGATTCCGACTTGTTTTTTTGCCAGGATCCAACACACTCCATAGCAACTTGTGGAACACGTAAAATGTGTCAACGCCACCATCCTCCCCGCCCTTAAATGTAACATCTGCGGATAAGATGAGTGCGCTGACCACATCACTCCAAGTTGACAGAGAACGTGTACTTCCAGTCCCGCAACAACTTGAAGAATATCCCCCACTAACCAGTGAAAGTGTACAACAAGATGGTGTGCACAGTGTGTGGCATAGCATGGATGTTACTGTTCCTCCTCGAAGTCCAACTTGGTAAAATAATGAAATTGCATCGTCGTCCATATCTACTCATAATGAGGCTTCTTCAGTTCCCACAGAAACTCCTGTTCAGCTCGACTTCCGCGAGCTAAATGCCGGTATGAACATTAGTGGCAGAAACGCTTCCCCTCCTATTGAATCAGATCAACATTCTTCTCGATCTATGCCAAACGAGACCGATAAGTTTACAGAAGAAAATATAGAGCACGATATGGAAATGGCAGAAGAAAATCTTCCTCTATCCAATCTAGCTTCTCTCCTTTATTCGGAAAAAGAGGAATTTGTGAACAGTGTCAGAAAACGGAAAGAGCGTAATGAATCCGAAAAATGTGAAGAATTACCTGAGACTAGATAAAAAAATAATCAGGGCTGATTTTTTTATGTTATTTTTTTTTATTTTCGTCTTTTCAGACGGATAGACAGACATCCCATGTTTTTTAAATCTTTGAATATATTAGTGTCGGTCAGATGCAACTATGGTTTGTGTGCATATTATTACGTTTAACGCGAACGTAAAGAAAACGAAATAGACGTGTTTTACAGGTTCTTTTTTCATAAGTAGACGGATAGACAGACAGAATATGCGAGGAAGATTATTGCTCGTGCAATTCCGCATGGTGGCAGTCAGTACCAAACAATAGAGAAGTTTGTGTGATTGTGAGCTGTAACTTGCGCTACAATTCGAACAGACAATCGAGTAGGAGACTTCCCCTACCCTCCCTCTCTCTCAGCCTTGATTCAGTGCACGTGATGTACAGTGCTCACGGAATTGCTAACCTACGCATCTAAAGAAGAGAGGTTTTCTTTTCACGTGCTGTTTTTGTGTGTTCCACTAAGAGGTTGCCTTGAGCATTGGAATGAACTGTTTCAGGTTGCTTATTATTTTCATCTGCTTTCTTGATATCTCCCTTACTATAAGAATTGCGACAATCAATGTCAATGAAACTTTTTCTGATTTTAAGATTAGCTTGTTAAAATAATTTCTGTTTAAATTCGATATTCATATATTGTTTATACAAGAATTATGTACAACACAGTTGGACTTGGTTTATGGTTACGATGCTATTACGAATATTGGAATGGTTCAGCGTGGCTGTGGTATTTTAATTAAACACGGTATTCATTACAATGAAACCCAACACTTATTATTTGGTAGAGACATCAGTTTTGTTAGCCACAACACTTTATTTATAAATATTTACTCACCAGGCGGTTTTTGTAACAGACGAGAACGTGATATTTTCTATAACACAGAGATCGTACCTTTGTTCTCCCAGACTAATAGATTAATATTTGCTGGTGATTTTAACGCTGTGTTGCCGGCTTGTGATACAACAGGAACCATGTACAAGGTTTTAGACCTTGGTCAACAAATTGCAATTAATTGATGTTTGGATTTCCAAACGTAATGATGTTCTTTTTACATATAAAACTAGTACAAAGCAGTCCAGATTGGATCGCTTATATTGCAGTTCTTATCTTATATCACATGTATCTACTATCATAGCTGTAGCAGCTGAATGAAGCGATCATATCTCTGTAATTATGAATATTTGTTTAAATACCCCAGATAAGGTTTTTGGTCCTACCTATTTTAAATTAAATCTTCGTTTATTGGATGGCGAGGCTATTTATCAGGGATTTAAAACTAAATGGAGTTATTGAGTAAAATAACATAAATATTTCCCTTCAAAGAACCATTGGTGGACGCAATATACAAAAGATAAAATTAAAAAGTTATTTCAATGGCAAGGAGCAGAAAAAAGCGTGAAATTCATCAAACACTTGAATTTTGGTACGGTGTCCTGAATCAGCTATGCTTAGGGCCTTATAACCGAGAACATTTCATAGAGATATACAAAATTAAAGCCAAAATTATGCAAATGCAACGAAAGAAATTGAATAAGTTCACTAATACAACGTACCCTAGTAAAATGATTAATAACGAACAGATATCCTTTTTTCATCTTATTCGTGCACATAACCGTCGAAAACAATTATTCATTTCACAACGAAAATAATTATTCATTTCACAACGAAAATAATTATTCATTTCACAATTACAAGATGAAGATAATGTACTTACTAATCAAGATGATATAATTGGCATATGTAAACAGCATTATGAACGACTATATGCCAAACAGCAAGTGTCAACTCAGGACTGGAACTATTTGTTTTCTCATGCACCACACCAATTAACGGACGAAGATAACGATCAGTTGTTACAACCAGTGACTGCTAATGAATTTTTGGACACTTTAAAATCTTGTAACAAAAACAGTTTTCCTAGCAAGGATGGTTTAAGCTATATGTTTATTTTACGCTATTGGGATATCATTAGTGACGCATTTACGCAAACAATGAATGAAATTATAACACAAGGTAATGTGTTACAAAATGATGATATAATAATTCTTATACCTAAAAAGAATCATTCTTGTAGTGTATCTGATTATCGTTCTATCTCGATACTGAATACTGATCTCAAGATCATATCCAGACTTTATGCTAATAGGCTTCAGCCCACGTTGAATACTTGGTTGGTTCTATGCCAGTTGCATTGTCTAAACAATACAACATTTATTATGCATTAAAAAGTATTAGAGATTTGATCAATTATTTTCGCTTCAAGCGAAAACTTCCAGCGTGTCTGTTTTCTTTAGATTTTGCTTGTGCATTTGACCGCGTAGATCACGAGTATTTATATGCAGTGCTTCACTGCATGAACTTTGATCAGAGAATGATTCAACTTGTACAAACATTATATTGTACTGCCAAATCTCATATTTCTATTAATGAATATTTAACTCAATCATTTGCCATACGACGATCAGTCCGTAAGGGTTCTGCTTTATCAATGATGTTGTTTGCACTGAGTTTGACACCATTTTTGTATACTTTAAATAGCTTTAGACAACTTAAGTTACATGATTTTCAAAAATTTAATATATTTGCTTATGCAGATGATGTTAGGGGGAGTTGCACAACTGCCGAACACATTATATGTATTTATGAGACAGTCCAACGTTACTGCACTGCTAGTGGGACACAGATAAACTTTAAGAAATCAAAAAGTTTCCTTTTTACCAATTGCCATGCGTTGGTACTAGATTCCAGATATTTACCTTGAAGCACAGGATACAGCTGTATGGGAACCCCTTACTTCCCAAATCAGAACACAATGTATGAAGAATAAAAAACGGGAGTTAACATTAGTGCAGCGCATTTGGTATGTGAACACGTACATTTGTGTTCCAGATTTTACCAGATTTGTGTATGTGAGCCAGATTTTACCTTTACCTGCTAACATGCGAAGAAAATACAATCAATAATCGGTTGGTTCGTCTGGGAAGGACACTTGTTTCGTGTGCCGAGAATAGTGTTGCATTTACCACATGAGTGTAGTGGCTTACAATTAATTGATGTTCAACTAAAGAGTGAAGTGTTGTTTTTAAGTCGTAACTTCAAACTGTATCGTCTCCAAACATCTGACACTAGTCAGTGACTTAATTGCTGGACCGACAGTATACCAGCTCATAACCCTTCTAATGCTAATTATTTGAAATTTAGTGGTGCGGTTACATGTGCCTTGATCATAGAATGGTGTTTTATACCACTTATGGATCCCCAAATCTATTTTGAACCAAAACAGTTCTATTCTAGTCTCAGAAGAAAATGTTTACGGATTGTTAATTCCACGTGTGGTGCAAAAATTTCCTGACCATGACTGGAATAATATATGGGTTAACATAGATAAGAATTGGCTATCACACCATATTCGTAGTTTATGAAATGAAGTTGTCCATGACCTACTACCAACTCAAGAACGCATGTATATGATTCAGCGCAGTACAACAGAACTTTGCCTACAATGCAACAAACTGGATTTCCTGGGGCATAGGTTAACAGAATGTGGAATCCTTATGATAATTTGGAATATCTCACAAAGGATGTTACGCTTAATATGAAGGCTACCAAGACAGTTTTTCACAAGTGATATGTTTCTTCTACCAGACAATTTTTTTGTCCCCGAACGAAGTATAATGCTGTAGTTTGGACTACTGCACACACTTTGCAATATGTATTTGTTACACCACAAAAGTTGATGTCAGCAGAAGACTGTATTGACTTCCTGAAGAGCACTCGTTGGAAGTTAAGTACGTCAACTATTCAGCGCCGGTTATTTGCTAATTTCCTAAAAGTAAATGACGAAGTGTGATTAATACATAATACTCATTTCAAACTTTCAAAGTTTATAAAACATGTTAGTTAATTGGGAGCTATTCTCTTATACATTTTCTGTGTTTGCGTCAAACGTCATTGTCTACACTATGATTTATTTTGTCTGATACAGCAGGTTCCCTTGTATCATGAATAAGCAATTAAAGTTTGTTTAAAAAAAGTGGTAGAACGCTGGGGCTTCTAATCGATAGGTAATGCGTTCGAACTCCGTTCGGGACAATTTTTTTGTTTGTAGTGATATATTCCTCAAAGCATGAATCAGTAGATAAAAAATTATATTGAAATAAATAAGTTTCATATATATTTATAAAATAATTTAAGAACATAAGTACTTATTACGTTTAAAATATAACATCAGAGAGGTGGTGGGTGTTGACAGAAAGACAATATATGTGAATGTTAAATACAAATAAATTAAATCGTGTAATAACAATAAATATTTGCGTGTAGTGTATTTGTATGTAGCTATTTGTCATACGGAAATTGTCCATATTCTTAGTTACCTTCTTGAAATAGTCAAAGGCCGTCAAAAGATAATAAGGTTAAAAGGGAAATATATCCAAAGTGGGATCATCGTTGCAGATCGTAAGTTCAATATCTCCAAAATTCACGATCCCCACGATTAATAAGGACACTAAACTCTACTTTAGTTTGTTTCGCATTGGTTTAGAAAGGAAAGGTATTAACTCTGTGCTGATTTTACAACTAGAAAAGTATTTCCAAGATTTGTGTTATTAAGACGCCACCAGATTGAGTCACGCTAAGTGGACCATTTTATACATGAGTGATTTTAGATAAGGAAGATTAGATTGGTGTAGGTTAAATATAAAAAAAATGGGTAATTCCTGGACAAATCATCCAATTTTAGAAAAATTGATTACATCACCATTTTAGAATAAACATATTTCTCTTATGTGAGTTTCTACATACTTGACAGTGGCGTCTCGTGCGCTTGATAGGTTCATAACCAGTAATTCTGCCCGATTCCCCTTTCGGAGGGTGTAACCGCGCTTGCCAGATATTCACTCGAAGTTCAAATAATTTTAAATCTTGATTTAAGTGAATGTCGATGCAAGAGGGCGGACGGACATTTAAGGAGTCCCAGGACGCTCGCGCAAAACGAACTAATAGGAAAGTATGCTAAACTAATGATGTTAATTAGATCAAATGAAATCAAATTCTGACAACTTATTTAAATAAAACAGAACAACTTTATTTCCATAATTTACATATACGAACGGCTGAGTTGAATCATTAACTTTCTCAAACGTCAAACAAAATCATGAAATAGATTTGACTTTATATTGAGCAACTCTTCAACTAGTTAAATTAATTAATTAAGATTCCACAGATTATTCGATCGCTGTTTACTTCAAACCCGCTTGCTATTTCGAAAGTTCCGTCAAAATCCGAAGATTAAATTAGGAATTAAACACAGGACTTTAAATTTAGGTTATTAATTCTCGATAAGCTTCTATGAAATTAATTACTTAAGAAACAATTATTTAACCAAATTTAGTTAACGTCCCAACAAGACGTATAAGGAGGGGTGGGAGAAACCAACCACCCTTTCACAAAACTAATCAAAAGGTCACTCACTACCTCCACACTATACTGAACAAGTTGTAAGGAGCAAAATATAGAAGTGGGCGAATGAATCCTTTCTTCAGCAACTATACGCTTAATGACAAATCAATGGCCTTCAAGCCAACGTCACCAGAACACACGTTCTCACTTCCGCTCTCTTCTGCACAAGTTGAAAGTAAATTAGAGAAGGGGAAAGGGGAGAAACAGATGCCATTGCAATCCAATACACCCTACTTTGCCTCCACGTAAGTTCTCGTTGACACCTAAAGGAAGGTTGTACCTTCTCAATGTGAACTATAGGAAAATACCAAAATATTTTATCTGGAGATTTAATTTACTATAAATTGAAATCAAATCCAACTCTCTTATAAGAGATAATTTAGTTTCACTCACGAGAAAGCATAAGATATTACTCTCGAATATTTAATTCACAACAGTAACTGATTTATCGTAATTACTCCGAATGCCCCATGCAACGGCATTCGCCATTGAACTTCTTCCGAGAAATAACGTGACTGAGTAATTTATTCTCAAACAAAATTAGCTAATAATATTACTTCAAAACAATAGTTTACTTCTACTATTATTAAATTAATATTAATAAATTATACTAAGCCTGCATTCAAGCTCTTTGAAGTCGGATTTAACCACAATTATTTCGCAGCAGCAACCAAAGTCGACAATACAATATAACGAATCCAAGTCGCAGCTGCAGACAAGCCGACCTTCTCATGTAGCGAGACAAACCCAAACAGTGGCTAGCAATCGCCTACATCTCGAAACCAAACCGAGGGAGCGATTCGCGCAGGGTTGCCAAATACGAGATTAAATTACCAGAGAAATTGCTCAATATAAAATTATAATTTAGAAATTAAATCAAACAATTGTAGGCATGTAGTTTTCGTACACTACAGGTGTCACCCCCCAAAAAATATTCTTGAGTGTACCCCGACCATAAACTTTACGCTAAAATCAAGGATGTTCTAATAGAAGATTTGCCATTTCCTCAAGAGCATGAAGTCAAAGGTCACAGCTAAGTCCCGCCCAGTTAGTCCCCTTACTACAATCAAATACACTGTTTGCGGCTAATTGCTGCAAGCTCTGTAGTTGTCTGCTAACCAATCAGCTGCGTCGCCTTGGTCGACGCTCAAATGTATTTTTGGCTTCACACTCTCGCAGGATAGCTATAAGTCAATCCTCTTTTAGAACATCCTTGGCCAAAATAGATAGAAACCGCATGAAAGTACAGTTAAACCCTCCCAAAGTCCCAATTTTTACTTTAACCCCCAAAACTGAAAATGCTGACAGAATATCTTCCCCAAAGAGCAACGAAGAAAGTACAAGAAGAGAACCACATCGTTCTATAGATTGATATTCTCAATATGCTAAGTAGAGAATAAACTATAGTTCTCCATAACTTATTTACACTATATAAAAGGTTAAGAAAATAATAAGAAACTCCACACATAAAAATAAGTAGTTGGACGGTTAAGGAATCATCTGTCTTTCTGAAGTACCCAAGTTTGAAAGCTCGACAGTGCAGCGATGAATGTATCTCAGAGCAGTTTTTCACGAGAGTAGGTCATTGAAAATCGACGGGATAATTGAAACTCGCCTTTCACAGTACTAAAATATATATCGTACTAATCGCACACACACACAAATTAAAAAAA
>JAGDQP010010906.1:0-54429 GCA_022664845.1 Lepisma saccharinum
AGAGAGAGAGAGAGAGGTGCTTTCGGTTGCTGTAAAAATTTACACGTCGCAAGTTTAATTTTAACTCGTGTTTGTGCATCGCTGGACTGAAAGATGGCTAACAAAAGGAAAGCCATATCTCTAGAGACAGAGGTGAAAATTATAAACTATGTCAACGAGGAAAAATACGTGAGTGTTTATAACGAAGTTCGGATATAAAGAACTAATTTGGTTTATCGCTTGAAGTCGTTATAAAAGGTCTGCACTGTATATCACACGAAGCCTCTGATGAGAGGTATCAATGGGTGTAATTAAGTGAATCGCTTTTCTCTTGGGGTTTTGAGAAAAACGATATTTAGCACACTGAAAAGCCCCACCTAATGACGTATCACATTATAACGAAACGTCGCAAACAGACACAGATATGACCCAATAATAATAAACATTTTAGCGATAAAACAAGAAAGGGTTCATACAAGATCTCTCGGTGCCCCAAGCTTCAACAAAATCGTATACTTCCTTCTGTTTGGAAAATTTTCAATTGAAATACCTCTTGGTGTACTGATTATAGTCTCTAGGCCCCACCCGCCACAGCAATTCACTATTTACGTTGATTATTCTCATCAAGAGCTTTAGTCTCTTGTATCAACACTTTCTTTGCGCCACAATTGTGCCGAAAATCCGCATAAATCAGGTTCCTTGTATATTTAAAGTTAGACTACTAACAAGAGCCAATACTAAACAGTGTTAACTTCCAACTGGTGATTGGTGAGTTAGTAACATGCATTTACTGTCTCAAGTCCGATAATAAGCATTAGTTCTAAAACTACATTCCACTACTATTTTTCTTTAAGAGCATGCATTAATATAATTACTAATCCCTGTAAGCCTTAGACATATTCAACGACACAACTCACTATTCTACGCAAAAGAAAAAGAAGAAACTAAGGGGAAAAAAACAGTCTTTCGCTTATGTCACTATGAAATGAACCACCGAAAGTGCATTACCAAAACCTCAGTTTTTTTCCTTTTTTAAAAAATAAAAACCTTCACAAATACAAATCCGCAAAGACGAACAACTAATATTACTTTTAAAACAACTCTTCACAATTACTTAGAACCGATGTTAACTGCTAAATGATCAGCATTTTTCAGCTGCACCATCTTAAACAGAAAAAAAATAATTACCTTTCGTATAATTCTCTCTTCACAGGAGTGCTGATTGGAGATCTGCAAGCAATCAGCCATTGGTTCATTCAAGTATAGTTCAAACAAATAAAATTAACAAAAAAATAATTATACTAAACTATCAACAAAAGATGATGCAGCAAAATTAAAATATTCTAAGGATGCCAAGCATTCACTTTAAGTAACTGTTACTTTCGAATATATCAAGAAAAAAACTATTAACTATTCAGTAAAATTAACAAAAAAACCAGACTAGGAAACAAATACCATCGAAGATAAAAGAGTCAGACAAGAACGAATATTCGCAACTTTTCATATCATTAACTTGATATTTTAATACCCAGTTAAGAAAACAAGCTCCTTTGCACTACTTTCGCTTTTAATATTATTGGTAAGAACTTGATTAGCATTCTTGAATGATTTTATTACTTCCAAATCAGATTCAATTAAACAATGAACTTGAAAGATGTTTAAATTAGGTTCATCTTTTTCAACTTGTGCTTAGTCCTCTTGATTGTTCAACTACAGCACAAGCTGAAAAAGGTGAGTCCAAATTAAATGATCCTCCGAGCGTAATAACAACGAGTTTGTTTGAAATATTGTGTTTCAACTGTGCTTTGAATTCTACCACCCTACGCGTTTTTTCCTATGCTTTTCAGTTTTGCTTCTCATGACTGAATTGTGATTAACGTCATAAATGAGTTGGTGAACTGATAAGGATGGGATATAAAGCTTCTGTTACGCGGAATCTGTATCTCTTTGGTCAACAGACCCCTACCTAATCTGAACCGGTGCAACAAATACAGAAAGCGAGAGGGTTCGACCAGTCGTGAATCCAAGTTTTACTTCAATTTCAGTTTAATGACTTGAATTTATCATCTCCAAATCCATTACAAGTGAAAACTATGTTCTACGAATCGATTCCCAGTTTTTTTTTTCCCCTCCCTTACATTCATCACTAGTTATTTTCATTCTAAATAAGAATCCACGAGCAATGACCTGCAAACCAAATCAACATCCTGTCTTTTGAATAGACAGTTTCAGACTATCCAACGCAAGTGCAATTAGATCAGAATTCTCAGTTTCGCTCTACGAAGTTTACGAAATTCCTACACAGTGCATCATGAAAGCTGACCTTGAGGTTTAAAAAAATAGCTTAGTAATGATCATAAATGACAGTAATGAACTGTTGGGCTCTCACTCTTCTTCTTTCCAAAAGAGTGTCATTCCTTCCACCAAACATTAATTATTTCGCCTATCTAACTATTCATACAGGATCACATTCCGCTTCTCGAAGTTGTTAAATCAATGTGATCACAAGGAAGAATGTGGTTCAAGCTATCTTCAGTAAGAAACAGCACCAGCACTGTCCAGTTAGGATTTGATACAAGAGAAGTACCGCGGTAGTAGAGAAGGTCAGAATAACAGGCACTACAGGAATGATATTGCAGACTAAATCTGACAGTATTTTGTTTAGTCCTATTATTTCAATTTACGTAAAAATTATGAACCTCTTTGATTTGGTTTCAAGAGGCATTTTTTCATTAATAGAACAGGGTTGAACTACTGACATCTAAGAAAGAGTCGTACTATTTTAAGATGGAAGCCCAACTACGCCCGGATTTAAATGCAAGGCAGAATGTGGATGCATAGAATTTACATGAGTTCTCAACTCGTTACTTAAGTGGCCCTTGGCCAACTGTCTATCTCGTCTCACAGCTGGATCACAGGGCTCCATCGCAAGACTGAATTGATTTATGACTCAGGTATCTATGGTTCAGGAAGAAATAAGGTAGTTGAAATGAGAGGATTCGTCGACCAGGGCATATTTTAGAGGTACCATCCCTGAATGTCTGGTGTGACTAAGGAAAACCCCTAAAAAAAACAAAAAACAAGACGGTCGGCCGTTGGAATCGAGTCCAGGACCTATCGAAGAAGTATCCAATGCTCTACAAACTGAGCTACGGCCGCTTGGTTTCGCCACAAGCGTTGGCTCAAGAAGAGCTAGTTACAAAATTTTAGTCTTTCAAGTTCAGTTTACACTAATTTTTCAAATTTTTCTACAATAACTTTCTTTTTCTTGTCTTGGCAACCGCAGATATCTCATTAGGAAAACTACTAGAAGATCTCTTATTCATCACTGCAAGCACAGCAGTTATTAAGAATTTTAAAACTGATATGATCGTTGCCATTGTTAATCAATTCAAAAAGTTACATCACATTTTAGAGGATAACTCACCCTCCTATCTCCATCGGATCTTCGAAAGACTTCAGTTTATTATCCTTTGAAGACGGTTTGCCAGGCGGCAAATTCTGAAGTGACTCTTGCTGCTCTCGTAATTGTCTTCGGCGCTTCTTGCTCCATAGCTCATGACAGTCTTGCCACGTAGGTAAAGCCGGTGGTGGCATTCTGAAAAAGATTAAACATATTCAAACATGTTGTATACCTTAGGATTTTGTAACTTCTGCATTCTTCATTTGTATAATTTATATATACGCAGAAATACATTCATTATTTTAAAATCTACTCTGAACTTCCTGTGTTGCCTGTTAGAATCTCTTAAATGGAATAGAATTATTACCACACGTTTATTGAGTAGAATTATTACGCAAGACCAGAATTTAGGTTTCCCTTGCACAACTGGATAGTCTAACCTATATGTAGAATAACCCTCACCAGTGTGCTGAAATTACTGGCTTCTTACAGTATGTAGCATAACGCATTTTACATTGTGTTAACGATGCACTAACGCCAAGTTAAACTATGGTTTGTTTATCTAACCAGACCATGACACCACATGATTTTTTTTTTTCACTTAATAGTTAAGTTTCTTTCCACGGTTTAATAAAAAGCCTTCTTTGTCATCCCCATAGCAATTATTTAATTTCCTATAGTATCACATATTTAGATCACTCTTCTTAGCGTCTCCGTATTCTTATATTGGTTCCTTTAATCATATACCAAGGTATGTAAATAACAGGTAAAACATTCCCTTCTCATTGGCTGAATGGTGTATGACGCATCAGAAAGATACTGTCGTTAAGCAAAGAGTATCCGTTTAGAGAAATCAGCCTGTATAGACTAGGAATGGAAATCCCCTGCTAGCTAATGACAACCACAGCCAATTAGGGTAAGTTATGCTATCACAGTGTCTCTCGCGACAGGGGAATCAGCAGTCACGCAGAGGGTTCCATTCCCAAAAAGTGAACAATGTTGATTTCCCATATTCCATCGTGTTGATGACGTAAGTTAAAAGATTTTGAAGGAAGTTTTAAACTTGCTTTAAACCTGCGGGGGGACTGTTAGCTCCAGAAAAAGATTAAAAGCGAACATACTATAAATTCAGCATTTGTGATGTACTGTAAAATTCTCAATAAAACAGACAGGTGTCACAAAAAAGCGGCATGCGGTGTTTTTAAATTTTTCTACACTTAGACGGTGCGCACACCAAGGACAAAACACTCGTACGACCGTCTGGCTCCTGTTTGTGGCAATGTATTTTAAATTAGAGTGCGCACACCAACGACAACGTCGAGCCTACCCAACAGCCCGCACAGTTTTGTCTGCGGACTGTCGCCAGGGCTAGCTCACAATATAGAATAGCATTGGCGTACCGCAAACCAACGACAAAACAGTTGTACGACAGCTACCATTCCTTCATCAGTGACCACAGAGTTAACATCTTTTTGTGTATTGTAGGCCTAGTGTGCGAATTAATGGATGAAAATACTGAAACATTGATCGAAGAGGTCGAAAAGCTGTCATTTTAACAAAAGTTTAAAAGAATATTTAAACACAAATATTAGTATTTTCCTGTAATATGTCTGTGTTGCAACTGAAACTACGTTCATTAGAAGGAAGAATAATTTTATTTACTAGGCTTTTAGGATCTGTACTTCAACATTACAAATAATGAATTTCCACGTAAATGTGAAAAGCATGGGCGAATTTAGGAGAGTGACTCGAATTCCTGAAATTTAGATTTTATTCAAAATGTGAACAATTTAGGCGCAGTGTATACATTTTAGAAATTTTTAATTGTTGCATTTAGGTATCTTTGGGTAAGGTCTGAATTGGGTAGGGCAGGGAATAAACCAGGTAGCGACCAGGGCCTGTCACGGTGCCATACCGACATTCGCTCGGTGAAACTGAGGAACCCACAAGCAGGCTCAAGTCCTGACGCCAGCCATCCTGACAGGTTTTCCAAGATTTTCTTGCGCCCTTCAGACTTTTGACAGGCTTAGGTTATAGCTGCCAGTATATTGCAATGAAATATATATATAAAAAAAACAACTCCATGGCTTATGGAACTCGCAAGTTCATCGCCGCTATAACAAACTTTTTTCGCCATTGGATTCTATCCTTGACAGAAGCAAGCCACTTTTTCATCACAAACGGGGAACTGTCAGTGTACCTGACGAAGTACGACTGTCTCAAGTTGGAGATCATCTTCCAGAAAAAGGAAACACTTGTATAAGATGCAGTATTCGGAAGACCTTGTTGTTCATTACTTTTCAAGAACAAAACATATTTTCACTATTGTTGTAAACTTTTATTCATATATGATGAAGAATTGTTAAGTCAAAATATTATTCTTTGAATTGTTTTTTGTATTATACAATGCAATTGTTATAACCCAAAGTACAACAAATCAGCAATTTTGTGTTAAAAAAAAAAAAAGATTAGAAATTACAAGTTTTGCTTCAATCAAAGGTCCACTGGAAAAAAATAATTCCAATTGTGGCCACTGGAATATATAATTCCCACATGCAATGTGACGTCATCACATAGACTAAAAATTCTGGTAACCACAAAATGTGATATTGCATACCAAAAGGATTGCTACTCCTAAAAGAATGCCATACAAGAATGCTATTCCTAAAATACTTCTGTTCAAATTTTCCCGCCGACAGATCTGTCCCCAGTGTGCGCGGGTATCACGACAAAACAGTTTTGTCGTTGAAGTGTCTTGCATCGTGCACGACAGTCGTACGACTGTCTTGTCGTCAGTCTTCGGTAGCCCTTACATGAACTTAGACCGAAAATACTTGGGGAGGGGTGACGATGACGACTTCTGGAGAGGGCTAAGGACCACCCAAGCACCGACCCACCGTTCCGCCGCCCATTACTACTACTACTAGTATTTCCACTTCCACTACTTAAATACAAAGTATTCTTTCATTAAATTATTAAGTGGCAAGTACGAATAAAGATAAAACATGTCTGTACTACTAAGAAAAATATGACGACTCGTGTCTAAGGAAAGCCCACATGGAAACAATGTACTGTGCAAATCGAGTGTGCAATAGAAAATAAACACCGTATCTGACTTACGTAACCTCCACATAACATTGGTCACTAATTTTATTACGTTTCCTAAAGCGTATATACAATTATACATAAAAAGACATTTTTCTTTTTAAAAATATGTAAAAGTAGCCACGCCAGGATTCGATCCCGGGACCTATGGATCAGCTTTCTGACACGTTAACCACCAGACCAAGTTAGCAATTTTGAAACAAACAATTGTCAGTGTTACTTATAATTCAAGGAGCTCTGCGGCTGCGCGAGTGAGCAACGCCTTATTTCCATGAGATTCCCTTAGACGCTAGTAATTTTGTGTGTTCGCCATATTTATTGTAATCGATTTAAACCTGCTTTTACTTTTAGATAGTAACAAAACACAATGGTAGCGCGTACCTAGCACGGTTTAGCATACATAGCTGTTCCAATCGCGGCACGAGTTGACATGACTCAGCTTGATTCAGTCCACCACTTCTGTTCACACAGTTTCCCGAGTCGACCCGGATCAACACTGGTCAGGGTGCCTGTGTGAAAACGCTATAACAGTTTTCGGAATCATCTAATGTTTGTATTTTCCGTATCCAAGCACAATTACGTAATGATGGATTAATAAACATTGAAAGCGACAGAAGTCGTTAAGTTTTCATTATACAAACCTTAGCCTAATGGCTTACCTTGGACATGCATGACCGTGGAGGAAAAATTAACAGGAGACCCGTTGTTGTATTGAAATATAACATGTGAATCAGTTTTAAAAAAAAAAAAAAAGCTATTATCCTTGCTCTTTTATTTTCTCATTTAACGTCATGCCTATAGCATGGCTAAAACAGCCTAGACTTCACTAGGCCATGATATATGGCAACATTTGAGCTTTGTCTATAGCCGGGAAATTTAAAAAATGTTTATCGCATTCGACTTACAAGTTAGAACCAAACGTGTCAAGCCATGCGAAGTACTGAATATCTATTGTGTTTGTTGTTGCGTTCCCCTAACACTAGGAGCGCTACTGTTACTCATATTTTTCTGTCAGGGGCTCGCTTAGTTGTACATGGATCTTTGGATGAATAAGTTTCTCACAAACTCTTACAACTTACGTCATCGCCGGAATTCGAAATGTTCACTGTTCGGAATGGACCCATCTGATCATATACGAAGTTTATCACATTCTTTCATATCTTATACATAAGAACACAATATAGTGGAATTTTCTCTATTAAAACAACGTGGAAGACTATTGAAATATAAAACGAAAGAGTGGCGAAACAGTTCAAAAGGAACGGGACCTGCATAACAGCTTTTTTAGACCGATGGAGTTTTAGAGGAAACTTCCCGAGTTTTCGACCAGTTTGCTCCTTATTGGCCTCACTATGCTGAACACCGAGAAATGAACCCGGGTCGGCTTGCACTGAAAGCAACAGTGCTGACTACATGGCTACACAGAAGATTCTGAATTGTAATATATACTGAAGTATTAAGTAATATACTTAATGTATGGTATGACAAGTTTCGATGAAGCAGGTTTCACTATAATTTTATATATTAATCTCTGCCCTACTTCAGAACAATGCAACGCATATCCTTGAGTCTCGCTTATTGTTCATAGTTTCCTTTTTGGAGACTTGACATTTACTTATCCTCCAAGCGTACCACATATGTCTGTTCTTATGGTACCACCTCAAATCAAGAATGTGTGTGACTACCTAAAAAGAGAAAACTGGACAGCCTAATCTACAATATCTATTATACTACCTGGTGCTAATACGTATTGGTTGGTTCAGGCGGTAACCACAACAGACAATGGACTACCTATAGTTTGACAATCCAGAAGTCACATGAATTTATTTAAAAAAGAAAAAAAAAAACTCCGCTGAGTTTCTTCTGCGAATACATACGTAATTAATGAATCTACTATTTGTACCACTTTTTGCTACTCTTCGTGAATCATAATTTAGAGAGACACTTACTTTTCAGGTTCAATATTCTTTAACCAGGCACTTTTCAAGGCATCTTCTGCAGTAATACGTTTTTCTGGATCCAATTCCAGCATCTTATCTAATAAATCTAACGCAGTTGGAGGCATAAATACAAAATCCTCACGCAGTCGTCTACGATGTGTTTTCTTAGGTTTTAAAGTATGCCACAATGGAAGCTTGATTACACCAGGCCACACAGCTGGAGTAGGCGTTCCACACAATCGAGATATCGCTTCCAACTGCAACATTTCTACGTTTGCCTGAAAGAGAATTTCCTGGTATGAGTCCCCTGGTAACTATACTTCTTAACACATCATGCTTTAACACTACAAGTTCATAATAGCAAACATCCTTTAAATGTATTTATTAGCTGCACATTTGGGAAAATGCCAAATGTACAGTACCATTAAAAATAATAATAAAAAAATTCAAGATTTATCTGACTGAATTCATGACATGAAACTAAATTTCATTTTGATAACTTGTAGACACCCTAAAATATTCTATTAGGTATATTACAGTAATTATGTAAGTGTCACTTTCTTTCCCCCACAAATACTTGCCAAACAGACGTTACCAACATTCGCTTGTCTTAGAACATGCATGTTTAATACATTCTCAGAATTCGAAACATAGCCTTTTCTATGTAAAAACAAAAAAGAAAAAAAAACTGGGAAATTGCTCTCAGATTCTGAAAATCTCAATATAATCAAGATAAAACAAAACGAAGTTTTCCTATCTAGTGTCAACACTTAGCCAGTTTTTTTCCATTCACTGGCAATAAAAGCTAACCGCACCTTAGCAATAACAAATCCCACTTTAATATCACATGGACCCCTTCATACGATCTGATCTCACTTCAAAATTATTTTACATTGTCCTCTCTTCCTTCTTACAGGGTATCTAAAGAATTCACAAAGCCAAATTCATTACTTCTGCATGCAACAAAAAGAAAAAATTGTTGTGAACCCGGGACTGCCATACCCAATCTCTCACGATGAGTCCCCCTGGGCAACTATTTCTCATCAATCCTGCTAAACGTTAATAATATCAAACATGCCTCAAATGTATGAGAATATTTTTCTGCACATTTGGGAAAAATGGCACACGTACCATTAAAAATAGCTACAAATCACACTATTTATCTGAGTGAATCCATGATCTGATAAATTCATGGCTTTCATGATCACTGACTCAATTTCATTACTTTTTCATGACCAATGGCTCAATTTCGTTACATTTTTGTCACTTTCATGACCTGTAGACACACTGGTATACAACTCTTTTCCACTTTCATAATCTGGTGAAACCACATCAACAATCGTATCTCTTTTAAGTTCCAAACTTCCTCACCTACCACTACCTAAATAAATCTCACCTCACGGTCGTTTTAATACCACTTTTAACGTAACGCTTACCTTCTAAACATCTACACTCGGGTACTTTTCACTGACTGGCTTTCAAATTCCCTTCGAATCTGTTCTCCAGGAACAATACGGTTTTAGGAAGAAATTAAAGGTAAAATGTGAGAATAGAAAAAATTAAATTGTAACTCATCTATCTCCTTTCCAACATCGTCCATGTTGCGCGTCCTAGTATTAAGGGAATGATAAACCACTGTTGCCAACTTGTGAAGGAGTTACCTCTACTATGGCTGTTTATTATTAGTTCTTCTCTCATAAGTCTTTGAAAAATAAGTTAAAACCACTCTTCACTGAGCAAACCTGTGTACAAATTTAATTTCGTTGTTTTGTAAAAATAAAACTAACTTTCGAAAGTTGTCCCTTCTATTATATTTGTAGCTTTATGAATGAAGTGTGATTCTATAGGTGTACCACAAGATTTCACTACAGGTTTGGAAAGTCTTGAATTGCTTTACCGTTTCTGGCATACCTAATATAGTCTCTTCGTCACCCAATATACAAATTTGAGGATTCACTGCCAAGACGTGTCTGCGGTTTTGTAATATTCCTTGGATTCAGAACGAGATTTATCAATGGTTTTTAAAAACCAAGACTGATTTTAAATGATTTCTCAAGTAAATCTGGGACAACAATTTATCAACAGATAGAAATGACGGGAAGCAAGACCACTTCGATTGTTTCTCGTTCGAGAATTTATTACAAACTGCAAGCGTTAGTGAATTTGTCAAAATGTTTTCTGTGCCAATTACATTTAAGTAACCCAATATAAAAAATCTCTACAATTTCAATCTTAAGATCAGTTTTTGTGCTGTTATTGTAGATGTATATATATATATATATATATATATATATATAAAGGTTAAAAAATCTTCCCTTGCTATACGCCATGAGTGGGAAGATTTTGCGTGCATATACATTTCCACTGAAGTTAGGGTTTCTGTATACGGTGATCTGAGTTTTATTTATGGCCTTTAGGCATCTAAGGCTAGGCTGTTATACACTTGGATGTTGAGCATCTTGTTCTAGCGATAGGTGGTGAGATTAGAAAATTGAGAGAATCGTTCTGTTTCTGGTCGTACAAAGACAGAGAATCGTCAACATTTCTAAAGTATGTTCTACTGCATATAACCGACTTTACACAAACAGGTAAAAGTGTGAGAAAACAATTTTCTATGCTGTAATGACTAAACGCAACATTTGAAGAAATTTAAAAGTACCTAGAATGCTTGAAACAGCAGCAATTCTGGCTTTCCAAACATCTAGTGGAATCTGGCCACATGCCTATAGAATAATCCATCACTGACAGAAGATCAAAATAAAACAGAACGGACAACTTTTGAATGTTAAATTTATTCTTATAAAACAGTCAAAATTAAATTCTGGCATGCTGGCTCAATGAAGAATGGGTTTCACTTTCCGAAGATTTAACCAGAGACAAAAATAAATATATAAAAGTAGAAGTAGACTTCCTTCAAACACTGGCAACGCTGGTTTCGCATCAATGGATCTTTCACTTCATACCAGAAGGTTCAACATGGACACCTCGCTCTTCACTTCTTCAAGTTAAAATACCTTTACAGGTTTTCTCCCACGTATTGCATTACCGCTACTGTCGTTCTTATGCAGAGAATCTGTGAACCTGTTGGGTGGGCAAGCCAATTAGTATATTAGGAAACATTCTACTACACCAGGCCTACGGGTTTTGGAGTGCATTGTGCCATATTTACAAAAATAAAAATGTTTCAAAAATATTTAACTTTACCTAGAAATGCAACGAGCATTACCTGAAAAAGAGGCTTTTTCAAGAATAGTTCACCCAATATACAACCACAACTCCAAACATCAATAGCTGGTCCGTATCTTTCTTCACCTAATAGTAACTCGGGAGGTCGATACCATAACGTAATAACTTTATTTGTATACGGTCTTTGTCTATCATCTGCATTGTAGAGACGTGCTAAGCCGAAGTCAGCTAGTTTTACTTCCCCTCTGCAAGAAAGAAAATAGAAATAAATAAGAACTCATCTCATGCAAATTTGTACACGGAAAAATCTTCCATAAAAGTATCTGTCGATTATTAAAATGTTTCTTCGATGAAGAACACACAATGATCTCTTAGGCCATGTATTCACTTGAAGACTTCAGTCTTAAGACAAAAGTCTGCCACAGACGTCCGTCCTGCGACATATGTCTGCCGACGGTAGTCTGTCACGACTAAAGTTTAGCGTCCACACTTCAGTCTGGTTTTGGTGAGAGATCATGACGGAAGCAGTGGATTTCGCGGGTGTTTGTACCATATATTTGGTTATCCAGTCTAACAGGAAATATAAACGCAAACTATACTGGATACGAGAGTTATTTAAAAGGGATAATCAACATGCAGAGAACTTAAATTGGAGGATGGCGTTGGCATTGGCTTAGCATTCGGGAGCTCGTGGGTTTCGATTCCAGCGGCCGACCACTCTGACTGAGGGCTTTCCAGCGTTTTTCTTCAGTAACATCAGATGAATGTCGAGATGGCACCTTCAACATAGGTCCTGTCCTACACCTTCTCGAATCCTTCCCACTATCTCGGCCTGAGCCTTAGATGCCTAAATATCATGAATATAATTCAAATTTAAAAAATATTGTAGAACAAAACTAGTAAAAACTAATCAGTCCAGCCTGATATCTGTATTTAAAACAAGGCAGTAAGAATTATTAGTTAGAAATTAATTAGTTACACGCTAATGAACCTACCACTTTATTATTATTATAATAAAGTAGTAAATGTGGTACGTTTATTAGCCTGTAAATAAATAATTTCAAATTATTAATTCTTACTGCCTTTCTTAAATTGATATTTATGGCCTTTGGGCATTTAAGGGTCAGGCCGTGATAGGGGTTAGGATTCGGGAAGGTGTGGGCCGGGACCTATATTGAAGGTGCCATCTCGGCATTCGCCTGTTGTGGTTGAGAAAAATACTGAAAAACCCTTAGTCAGGGTGGTCGGCCGCTGGAGTCGAACCCACGAGCTCCCATCGGGACGGGCGTCAGTCATAGTGCTTTTACCGCCCATAAAATCCATTTTACCTTATCTTACAACGACCTCCCGAATACTGCGCCAATGCTTTACCACTGAACTACGGCAGCTCGGCTTGTTCTACAATAGAACTGAAATGAAGATACTGTTTATTACATTTTAATTAATTAAATTTACTTTGCTAGAAGCCATTTGCGTACTGCCGTTTAAGCTAATTATACACGTTATACATAAATGGATATATACTTATGTTAGATTTTCCCCCAACATGATCCCACTGAAATACCATCATGAAATATTGCACATACATTCCAATCAGAAGCACATTGAATACTTTTTTTTCCCAAGAAAAAAAAAAAATGATTTTTCAAAAAACAAGTTTTGTTTTAATTTTGAAGAATATAAAGATTGGTCTAATAAAGTCAAGTAATATATCAAATTACAGCTCTTGAAATTCTGAAACGAATGGTGCAAGTTTGAGCTGTATAGGACAAATAGTTTTTGAAGCTCGGGCTCTTAAAAAGTTTCGAAACTTGTTAAAAAATTAGTAGATTTTTTTTATTTTTAACAATTTATACCTCAAAAACTGAAAGTGACAAAAACATGAAGTTATGTATTTTTGATTATATTAATGAATGAACAATTACCAAATGCCACACATTTTGCAAAACCTAAGGCTTAAAACTATTTTTTATTGGTTGACTTGGTATGGAATGACCCAGGGGGGATCCTAAAAGTAGTGGTTACTGGTAAGTGATAACTCACTACCTATTTGGGTAGAAACAGGGGTGGATTTCGGGCCTGGCCGGGCCAGGCTAAATGATATCAAAGGGCTGGCCGGGCCAGGCTAAATCCTGCTGCAGTCCGTTATACTTTCAGTTTCGGCTCTGTGGATAAACAAAAATTACTTTACAGAATCGGTCAGACTAAAATTTAAATATTGTATTAACTGAATGCAAATAACTCTCAGAAGCATTGTCATGTCAGCTAGCTTTGTGTTCGCTCAGGGTTTCTTTCAGAAAAACCTCTTCTCTCCGTGAAACGCTTGTATGACTCCGAAGGTACTTTTGAAGACTCCAGAAAATTTGGAACTAGGGGCGGATTGGCCAGGCCGGGAAAACGGAAATTCCCAGGTGTTCCCCCTCCCGCCGGTCTTTTTGTCTTGGAAGAGTAATGTTACCCAATAAAGATGACCATATTTGCTACTACTTGTAGCGTATTAGCCATTTCGACACACAAAACTCATGGCCAAGCTAACATCCCCGTTAAAAAACGAAGAGCCCTCTGTAAAATCTCTTCACTTTCTCCACTTTTATTGTTAATATCATAAACTCACTGAAAGCAAAGGACAATTTGAAGGTTTGGACGTTCACTTGGGTTCCTTTGCCCTCCTCCGGCCTCTCCTTGGAAGATCTTAATACAACATTGTCAATCGTGGCTGCTACATTCTGCCGGGAAAAGGAGATTGATTGAAAAAAAAAGGAGAGAGAGAGAGAGAGAGAGAGAGAGAGAGAGAGAGAGAGAGAGAGAAAGAAAGAGGATAAAACGCTGATTGCTCACAACTTCGGTGTACTTTATGATCACGAAGGTTGTGGGTTGTTGATGTTAAAGAACTTGACCTTTCTCTAGATTGGAATGGAAAGGAACAAAATTGTATGAACAAACGAAACTGTTTTTAAAAAAAAAAACACACAACCCAGGTCGGTGTCATAAAACAGTGCTTCACTCATTGCCAAAGGCAGTTTAGGGCAGGATTAGTTGCAACTGGAAAATAAGGCATATCCCCCCCCCCTCTCTCTCTCTCTCCTATTCCTTTCAGATTCCACCATTCATAAGTTCATTCAAAAACATTTATTGGTTTTAAATATTTGTTTGCAAGAGCGAAGCGCCAAGTGTGTCGCCAAATACAAGTCTCATAAAACCCTCTTTGTTGCTCGTTTCCGACAATAACTGAATATTTTGCGCTGTTTCTATTCTCGAGATGCTATAGGCTGAGTGGCGTCAGGATCGGGGAAACGGATAAACAAACAATAAACATTGTCATTCATTCTACAAATCGGATAGTAGTATATTATTAATAATAGAATGAAGAGGGATGGTGATAGTAACTAAATTACAGACACCATAGTGTTAGTTTCGTTCATTACTAGTTGTGAGTGAGAAATCTTGTGTGCAATGCGTATAGTGAAGTTTGTTTTGTTTTGGTGATAGTGCTTTTGAATCTTGTGTTGCATTTTATCTGCTGGGACATTTCTGCAGCAGCTGTTAATATTAAATAAAAAAGGAAGTTGGCACACACTGTCAAAAGTTACAAAAAGAGATCTCCAGCAGCCCAAAGTATATAAGTTAATGTATTTAATTACTTCGATGGAGTCTAAGAAATTTCTAGGTTTAGTATTAGAATTTAGGATTTTGTTTGCTTCCAATTTCATTTGAGCTCATTATCAAAAGCACTTCTAAAAACAAGTGAGGCGGATTCCAGTCGGGGGACTGTGCATATGAGCTACAGCTTCAACTGCGAGCATCCTTGGATTATTAATTTTCCATTGGAAAAATTGCTCCGAGAGTTTTGCAACACCACCTCAACTATTTTCTTAGGTCTAACTGTTCCTGAGTTGAATATTTCCCTCTCCCGGTATTTCGAGCCCCGCCCTGTGATCTGGATGAATAATACGGCTTTGTATTAGTCTTGCTAAGTCCTTTCCATTACACTTGAGAAGAAACTTTCATACTCCTAATTATTAAGTTAAAATATGGGCCCCGGAACTCGAAACCCGCCCCTGTGATTTGGATGAATAATACGGGATTGAACTCGTCTCAAGTCCTTTCCAACGATACCTCAACCACCAGGCCTAGTAGTTCCTGAGTTGAAAGTTGTCGATAAACACGGTCAAAACGGGACTCCGGGGTGGTCTCCTACTCCAGTGGCGGTTCTAGAAGAAAGAACCTGGGGGGGGGGGGGAGCCCAACGTTGCATATTATATATAAAGTGTTTCTATTTTGATGCTGTCCTGCTGTCCATAATCTACATTCTCTTTCTTTCCTCTTTTGCCTTCCCACCATACGTTCCAATGCGTTTTTCAGCACACGCTCTTCTCAGACAATGACCCAACAAATGTATGTTTGTGTGGGTGGGTGTGATACACATTAGTCATTTTCAGTAATTTTTTTATAAAATTGCATATTAATTCTCCTTAGGTATATCTATGAAGGAAATATGTACGTTTAAAACCTTTTTCAGTGTAAGAAAACAATAATTAGTTGAAGCAAAAAAGTGAACATTTTAATATTTTCCATCAGTGC
Source organism: Lepisma saccharinum (assembly GCA_022664845.1). Classification (NCBI taxonomy): domain Eukaryota; kingdom Metazoa; phylum Arthropoda; class Insecta; order Zygentoma; family Lepismatidae; genus Lepisma; species Lepisma saccharinum. Next base: position 16,195 of record JAGDQP010010906.1, read on the forward strand.
ATGGAATTTATGGAATTTAGAGAGGGAAACTTATAGCTAACAGCCAAATTTACACTGGATAAAATGAATTGATTGGATTTTACACTACATAAAACGGCACTACATAAAGCTCCCTCTCACACACACTTAAAAATCTATAAATACCACACTGGATATATTGTATAATTCAACACCAATTTAGACCTAAATAAGATGATTTTAAAAAAAAAACCGCAACAAACATTTCTACTTTTTATTTGTAGGTCGAACTAGAATTTCCTATATTATTTTTATAGTAAGAAGTAAGCTGGACAACGATTAGCGTTCTGTCGTTTTCTGTATAAGCTACTGGTGGTATAATTTCGGAATAACACCGCGTTGCCTATAAGCAATTAAATTAAATTTTTAAATGATGTGGTCTTCCCTTTATAACAACGTTGTTGATAGTGAAGACTTCTAAAACGTTTTAAAAACAAAAAATACTGTGTTACATAACCAAAAAACAATAAAATAACTACTTGAAACTTGTTCTAAGAAATTAAAAAATCGTTTAAAACTCGACAAAATGCAGTTTCTAACATACACTGTGACTCCTTCCCCCACCCCATGTTTGTAGAAGAAGCTTTCATGGTACATTTCATTTCATTCAAGAATCGATAACATTAAACTTCTCGCAAAATAAATATTAATTATACTGAATATTTCAAGACAATTGAGGATGTTAGTTTCTTCACTGCAAAAAACTGGGAGGGCCCAGAACGAATGTAATCATTTTTTAATCAACTAAAAACCAGTCTTAAGGTTTTATATTATTGGGCATGAATGTATTTTTAATTTAATTTATTTTAATATTATTTTTGTATTGCATGTTTCTTTGCCATGTTTGGGTCATCTGGTAGGGGGTGGAAAGAGGGTAGCAGAAGCACCAAACTCAGCCGTGGAAGACATTTGTCCCCTTGTTTTTCGTCCACACAGATGACCCTTGTCTGTGTCTTCCATCTCGGTGGGAAAACAAAAATCCAAAGATTTCTGTCTGAAACTGACTGCGGTCGGTCTGTGGAGAAATACAAGACTGTCCACAGATAGTCTGCAGACCCGAGTCTGTCTCTCTCTCGACAAAAGTCTTCGAGTGAATACGCTGCCTTACTAAGACTATGATTACACAGTCAACTTAACATACTGTTCCTGAGAAAACACCTCTCTATATACAGGGTAAGTCAAAATGATGGACCCGATTTCATAAATTTATTTTGTGAAATATAATGAACATATCTTAATGTGAGCTACGCGCAAGGAAAGGCAAAAGTTCAAAGTTTAGTTGAGTTTAGTTTATGTCCCGCGTGGTTGCATTGTCTACCGCTACGCGGCGCTGGAAGCAGTTAACGAAAATGGCGCTGACTGGAGAGCAGAAATCGTTCTGTGTGCTGGATTACCATGTAAACAACTCTGTGATGAGTGTTCAACGGCATTTCCGCACCAAATATGGCAGAGACCCACCTACTGGAAAAACCATTCGTACGTGGTATGAAAAATTCAGAGATACGGGCTGCATCTGTAAGCGAAAATCGACTGGCCGTCCTTCAGCTGAGGAAGAGACAGTGGAACGTGTTCGCGCCAGTTTTGTGCGGAGTCCAAAGAAGTCTACCTACCGGGCAGCGAGGGAACTTGAAATGCCACAGAAAACTGTATGGCGAATTCTGCGGAAACGTTTACAAATGAAATCCTATCGCTTGCAACTGCTACAAGCCTTAAGAGACACTGATTATGCTGCTCGAGCGTCTTTCTGTGCTGATTTTCTCACGTTAATGGAAGAGGATGGGTTCGATGAAAGGTTACGTTACAGTGATGAAGCGGTGTTTCACCTTTCTGGGAATGTGAATAGACACAACGTAAGGATCTGGGGAACTGATAATCCCCACGCAGTTGTGGAACACCAACGCGATTCACCCAAGGTGAATGTGTTTTTTGCCATTTCCCCTGAAAAGATTTATGGGCCCTTTTTCTTCCTTGAACCTACTGTGACAGGACATGTTTTTCTTGATATGCTGCAACAATGGCTCCTTCCACAGCTCGAAGAGGATAGTGCAGATTTCATTCTTCAATTGGATGGTGCCCCTCCGCATTACCATGGCAGCGTTCGGGATCATCTCAATGAGGCATTGCCACAGCGCTGGATAGGCCGTGCATCTCAGGAGGATCGAGTTCTCATTCGTTGGAAACCTCGTTCCCCCGATCTGACCCCGTGTGATTTCTTTTTGTGGGGTTTCATAAAGGATCGTGTTTACGTACCACCACTTCAACAACATTGGGTGACCTTCGCGCCCGCATCACAGCAGCCATTGCAGAGATTGACCGTGACACACTACACAAGGTTTGGCAGGAGATAGACTATCGGCTTGATGTGTATCGTGTTACGCGAGGTGCTCACATAGAGCACTTGTGATGTGACTGAAAGAAACTTTGAGAGTTACCCTTCTTACCACATGTATTACATTCAGATATGTTCATTATATTTCACAAAATAAATTTATGAAATCGGGTACATCATTTTGACTTACCCTGTATAGAAAGAACAGTCGACACATATTTTTATCACATGATTCTTCATCAAGTTACACAGAATGTGGATTTCACAACAGCGCCAAAAGGGGTATTGTGTTACGTTATGAACCAAATATACTTGACAAACTCATTACAGCAGCGCTGTCCAACGCGGGGCGGGCGCCCTCAACTCTCTTGTCTGGCGCCCTCCATAAGGAAATTCAATTACGCACACTTTGACAACTCTAATTCCAGCAAAAGTTTCGAAGATTAGAGTAATAGTTTGGTTTCTTCCTAGCATTCTCAAAAGCACGGACATTCTCATTCCTTTCATCGCACAACCACTGTTTTGTTTTCCCACTAAAGAAAGCACTGACCTCGCAGGGTACAAATGTTTGGGTAAAATAGGCGGTACATTTGATCCCTTCAAACGCAGAACTTGGCCACAGAACTGGTGATAGGAAGGAGTTCGAGCACTATTTTTGTGAAGTTGTCATAAACCCCCTTCCTGTTGCCTTTCAGTCGTAAAATCTGACGATGTCATATGCTCTAGGTATTCTTGAGGAATATTCCCAACAAATATATATATATAAATAGAGAGAGAGAGAAAGAGAAAGAGAGAGAGAGAGAGAGACAGACAGACAGAGAGAGAGAGAGAGAACTGCATGAAGACTACATGTAGCAAGACTTAAAAGTGGCGTGTTAGTGATTAGTGTATTTCGTTTTTTACTCTTAAATTTAATTCGTATTGGCTGGAAATAATGATATTATTTTTCCTATTGTGATTCTAAACATCGCTAAACGGCAACGAAACTATGCTTTCAATAGTGAGTGGGAGAATAAGTATTGTTTTATTGAATAGAAAGGCAAAGCTGTGTGTTTGCTGTGTAACAGTAGTGTGTGTATTCCTAAGAAAAGTAATATAAAAATACAACTTTCCACTAATCATAAAGGCTTCAATAGTGAATTTCCACTAAATTCTGAATTAAGAGGACACAAATTAAGGGATCTTAAATTCAAATTAACACTGCAGCAATGTCTGTTCACAAAGCCAGTTCAGCAATCAAGCAATGAGACATTAGCTTCTTATAAAATCTGTCATGTGTTAGCGAAGAGAAAGAAACCTTTTAGTGATGGGGAAGTAGTTAAAGAATCTATGATCAGTGTGGCCGAGTCTCTGTTTGATGGACACAAAGATAAAGCTCAGCTTGTGTCTTCTCTCAGAACTTTTCAGTTGTATCACGAGACTGTTACTAGGTGTTGAAGTTCGAGCATATCATGAAAATAGTAATGCGTGTTGTAAATTATATCATATCATTTTCCACCCGTCACCGATTATTAAAGGCTCTTTTGAACATTTCAAATGCTGAACATGGCGATGTAATTCTTTACTCAGAAGTAAGGTTAGTAAGGAAGAAACACTGGAAAGGTTCTGCACTCTTTTGGATGAGATTAGGGAATTTCTTAGATCTTCTCCCGGCCAATATTACGAGGACCTTGATAATTCTCGGTTATTAGATTTACCTTTTTTGGCAGATACAAATTAAAAGAGTTAAACTTCAAATTGCAAGGAAAAGATCGTGATATTTCGGGTATGTTAAGTGCAGTAAATGCTTTTCAAAAGAAACAAACTATGGATTACACATTTAAACAAGAAATTCCTCTCTCACTTTCCGAATTCGAAATCTATTGTGGAAACTACCAAGACGGTGTGTGTAATCTTATCCTTTTACCCAGAATCTTGAAACCCTTTTTAATAGTTTGACAGAAGATTTCGTCAATTTTCGACTATTCAACCATCGATAATGTTAATCAAAAACCCATTTACTTCGATTGATGTTAGTGAATTTGGAGGTTTGATTTATGAATTTTTTGAAAATTATAATCTGGAAGAGGTGGAACCTAAAATTTTAAATTTAAGAAGACATGGTTTTGAAATCTTCCTATGCCACACGTGCTAATTTCTGGGCTTTGGTGGACAGAAATAAATATCCGTTGGTTCGAAGTGTTGCTCTACAGATACATTCGTGCTTGGTTCGACCTATCTATGCGAAGTATTCTTTTCGTCGATGAACGTCATCAAAAACAAAAACCATTACTGCCTAACAGACTCACACTTAGAGTCTGAGTGTGCATTAAGAGCTTAAAGGATGCACTGAGGGCAGCTTGTTCCAGTTATACACCATATTTTTATCAACTTACCGAGGACACGCAGTGTCAAGTTTCTCACTAAGTAGTTAAGTATATAATTTTGAAAGCACACATTTTAAGTCATCTCATTATCCTGTTAACTGTATAGTAATAATAATAATAATAATAATATCCGATATTATTATTATTATTGCTAAAATCGGTACACCGCGCCCGCGTCTCCATACACAAGGGTTAGATGAAAAGTTTGGACAACGCTGTATTACAGCATCAGAAAAGCACTATTCTGATAATGATTAGCAACTGAAATATTGTTTTTACAACGATTTTCGTTAGTTCTACCTGAAAATATTCTTAGAAGCCTACTGGTAAAATTAGAAAACAGGAAAGTACAGCGGAACGCTATACCATCGAATCTTCTCTCTCCAGGAATACTATGAACATCACTAGCTCTCGTCGCATTAAACTGTATTATTACAAAGAAATCGGACAACATAAACCAATAACGAACAATATGAAAAATAAATCAGACAAAATAATCCACCAACTAACAATAGAGTTTAGAATTATAATTAATTTTGAAGTAACAACTTTACGTAGGTCATATGATGTACTTGATCAAAAACTAATAAAATGGTGTATACTGTATAAGAGCTATCCAAGCAGGTGAACAAGCAACTTCTATCTACAAATTTATTAGCTATTCAGCAAAATAATTAAATAATAATAGTACATTTATGATTTTCAGTTTACAAGTATATATCTCTGTTAAACTTGTAGCTTGTAAGAAAGTGTACGGGACCTGTTGATGTAAACTGTTAAACACCTCAGTACGGGACCTTCTTAAATTTCTCTTCCTGTGCGCATCAAGAAATCCCCCATCAAAGAAAGGAACCTCTCAAAAATCACAGGTATACCAAACTTTAGATTATTAACGTAAAACAGAAATATACAAACCGAAAAACATGGTAGCAAATCAACTACTACCACCCACTAACTCTTTAAGGAACGTAGATAGAGGAATATTCATAGAAAACACAAATGGACAAGGACTACCTGGACATATCGCTGAAATCAAGTTGCACTATATTTCGCTCGATGCAATAGGACTCCAGAGGATAAAAGTTGAACTACGTTAGAACTAACGGGTACGAGTAACTCCTCTGACTCCTAATTGTGCGAGTTTTAAAAAAACTTTTGCCCATTGGGACTTGTTAACCTGAAAAAGCTCGATTGGATCGGGCGAAATACACAGCATCTGGCTTTTAATGACTTGTCCAGGTAGGTCCTTTGCATCTTTATTAATTAATTTAGATGATAGTGATGTTACCAAAATTAATTTTAAAAAAACTAACATAGGAATAGGAAAAAAAATTGACAGTTAACGTGTTTGTGGAAAAAAGATAAATCTAATATCCGAGAATTATCATCAAGGTCCTCGTAATATTGCCCGGGAGAAGATCTAAGAAATTCACTAATCTCATCCAAAAGAGTGCAGAACCTTTCCAGTGTTTCTTCCTTACTAACCTTACTTCTGAGTAAAGAATTACATCGCCATGTTCAGCATTTGAAATGTTCAAAAGAGCCTTTAATAATCGGTGACGAGTGGAAGATGATATGATATATAATTTACAACACGCATTACTATTTTCATGATATGCTCGAACTTCAACACCTATGCGCATGAAGCTTCCTGATGGATAAAGCAATGATACGATAAAAATTTGGGAAAAGGTTCGTCCTTAGCAAAAAAAAAGCAGGAAAACCATTGTTTTTCCAGTCACTGAAGGAACCTCATCACTCGTTATATCAGGTTATGAAACCGGTTAAGTTAGTCTCCTTCAAAATTTTAAGGAACACATTAAAAATGTCTTCTACTCTAGTACGTTCGTGAAGAGGAAGCAGTTTAACAAACTCCTCCTTCACTGTAAAATCGGCAAAAACCATTCTAATAAACAAACATAACTATGCAGAATCCGAAATGTCCGTACTCTCATCAAATTGTAGTGAAAAATATTCACACACTTCCAGATCGTGATGTAGCTTAGTTTGCAAATTATTAGAAATGTGTTCAAGCCGCCTAGCAAAAGTCTGTGAGACAACTGAAAAGTTCTGAAAGAAGACACAAGCTGAGCTTTATCTTTGTGTCCATCAAACAGACTCGGCCGCACTGATCATAGCTTCTTTAACTACTTCCCCATCACTAAAAGGTTTCTTTCTCTTCGCTAACACATGACAGATTTTATAAGAAGCTAATGTATCATTGCTTGATTGCTGAACTGGCTTTGAGAACAGACATTGATGCAGTGATAACTTGGATTTAAGATCCCTTATTTTGTGTCCTCTTAATTCAGAATTTAGTGGAAATTCACTATTGAAGTCTTAATGATTAGTGGAAAAATGTATTTTTATATTACTTTTCTTAGGAATACACACACTACTGTTACACAGCAAACACAAAGGTTTGCCTTTGTATTCAATAAATTAGCCATGTTTAGAGTCACTGACTTGTGATGTCGTTTTTATAAACAAGTTGATCAAGTAATTGATCACCACTGACTTCCCTTGAGTGTAATGTACTGTGATGCAGTTTCTTTCTCTCTCTCTCCTCTCTCTCTTCCTTTCTCTCTTTTTTTTTACGACTGAAAAGCAGCAGGGAGGTGGTTTATGACAGCTTCACAAAAATAGTGTTCGAACTCCTTCCTATCACTAGTTCTGTGGCCAAGTTCTGCGTTTGAAGGGATCAAATGTTACCCAAACATTTGTACCCTGCGAGGTCAATGCTTTCTTTAGTGAAAAATCAAAACAGTGGCTGTGCGATGACAGGAATATGTGTGTCCGTGCTTTTGAGAATGCTAGGAAGAAACCAAACTCTATTACTCTAATCTTTGAAACTTTTGCTGGAATTAGAGTTGTCAAAGTTTTCGTAATTGAATTTCCTTATGGAGGGCGCCAGACAAGAGAGTTGAGGGGGCCCGCCCCGCGTTGGACAGCGCTGCTGTAATGAGTTTGTCAAGTATATTTGGTTCATAACATAACACAATACCCCTTTTGCGCTGTTGTAAGATCCTCCACATTCTGTGTAACTTTATTAAGAATCGTGTGATAAAATTTATCGTCGACTGTTCTTTCTCGTATATAGTGGCGTATTCTCAGGAACTGTATGTCAAGTTGACTGTGTAATCATAATCTTAGTAAGATATCATTTCGTGTTCTTCATTGAAGAAACATTTTAATAATCGACTGATACTTTTATGGAAGATTTTTTTACATGTACAAATTTACATGAGTTCTTATGAGAAAAAAATCTAACATAGAAATTTGCAAAATTTCGACAGTTAACGTTTTCGTGGAAGTGCAGAGCTGAACGAAAGGAAGATCCAAGGAAATCTTCAAATTAACATTGTGTTGTTTTAAAAAAAATCGAAGCAAAATTTAACAACTTTTTCATGACTGATTTTTATGGTCGGTAGATACATACAAATATAAAACTAAACTGGGTGGCTCGACAGCCCCTTAAGTCCCCTGGCCTGTCAGATGGGTGTATCACGTTCAAGTAGAAGGGTACGTGCTCTGCGTAACGCCTCTTCATAGCTGTGTGTGACTTTTGTAACAGATCGCTACTTGTTTTCAAGTAGGTCCCCAATTGTCCTCACGATGCTGGGTCAACACCGAAATTTTGAGCCTTCACCGGAAATCAAACCCGGGACCGCTCGCACTAAAGTCGAGCGCGCTACCAACTAGGCCACGCATTAGACTCACACAGAAACATACTAACTCAAAATTCAGAATAAAGTAATTCTGAATCATAAAGTCGGAGAAGCAAGTTTAAGTACAAATCATTTAAAGTTCTACATCCTTACGGAGCCATATGTGAATACCATAATGATTCGAACACAGGATCAATTCTATATTCCTAAATAACTTACACTACTGACCAGATAAGTTAACTAAATTTATTTTATGTAATTATCCTTACTTGTTTATCCTCTACGCACGATTTCAGACCAGGGGGAACTTACGGATTCTATACTCAACGTTAGAGCTAATTTTCAGAAACAGTGAAGTCAAATATTTTTGGTGCATACACGAAGTCGTGGAACCATCTTTAACTGTAAACGTAGCGAACTGAATAAATTGTACATGAATATTAAGAAATTCTTCACTAATATGAATGAGCGTATACGGAAGTACTATCATCATAAACTCGAAGTGCAAAATGAGTTCTACACAACATAAACTGATCTAAAAGTGCACTTTACAAGAACTGGAATTAAACAGAAAAGATGAGCCACATGTTGAAAAATAAAGATCAGAAATACAATTTGAAATATTAAAAGTAATAACTATCTCCAGTACCTTTTTAACACTAAATGAACTCATTGTTTCGATACTATTTAATTCAACCTGGTTTATTCAACAATGAAAAGTCACCTTCCGATTCACGTTCCTGGCAAGATTGATACATCACTACTGTAACTAATCTATATAACTGTGCACATTGTACAGTTAATCAAGTCGGTCTATCAATTTAAAGTTAAAAGTTATTTAATTATTTAAAGAAGAAATTTTACGACTGGATACAAATTTTGACGCTGAGTGTACATATGATTTCCCTTATTTCGTTTGCAATACACTTTACGTAAACATATTTCAAATTCTATTACCTCCTCGCTCGCATACCTGTATGGAAACAGGAATATAACTGTCACTCATTACACAGTCGGAAAGAATGTACTTAAAAAAAAAAAAAAAAAAAAAAAAAAAACGATGCCTTTAACTCAAATTCCGTCAGATCCCCTTAATCCGGGTGTAATTCCTTCAAATTAGCACACACCTCTCCCAACTTTTTTTTTATTTAAGACCACAGAAACCGTAGAACACTACGTACATTTTTTTTTACACGCCCCAATATAAAAATTCTGAGGGACTCTGCTTTAACGAAATATTTTTTTATTAATTTCAACACAATTTATAATGACGCTGGAAACATTTTACTCACCCGTATGTTCTAAACAAGCACCTAAGATTACTTACAAGAAATTCTGATTAATTCAGAAAGTAATACTTACTTGTTGTTCATTAAAATATTGCTGCACTTGATATCTCTGTGTAGAAAGTTCTTTTTGTGACAGTAATTTAAACCATTTAAAAGCTGTTTCATTATACTAGCATTATGTTGTTCGTTGAACTCCACCATGTCTGATTCGAGCAAGCCCATTAAATCATGGTCCATATATTCAAACACAAGGTAAAACGATCCTTTGTCCTAAAAATATATATATATATTACTTGGAGCTAACTGACCCTATCAATACATAAATAAATAATAATAAAATCTTGGTTTGCAATACTTATGTTTATGACAAATAGTTCTGAGATTAAGTTCCCCTTCCATACTCCTGTTTGAAGTAAATTTAGCGTAACACTAGAAACAGACTAACATTTATTGCCCAGTAAATTCGCCGGGCCAAGCAAAGAAAAAAAAAAGTCACGTTATTGTAATGGCAGTTTACAAGTTTGTTGTTTTTTTCTACCAAAAATATCACTAAGAACATTCTATTAAACACACTATCGGACTACATTGCTCCAGTCTGTTTTTGAGCTTCTCGATGTCTGCTATTTCCAATTTCCGTTTTTCCTCTTCTTAGTTATCGAATCCTAATTTCTCGAACCCACTTTTATCCCTTTGTAGCGAATTGGGATTGAATTTGTTTATGGTGTCTATGCATCCGTAGCTCAGGCCTGGATAGGATAGGGGGTAAAAATGCAGGAAGGAGTCGGTCAAAATTTAAATTGAAAGTACCATCCCGCTATCTGCCTAGTACGACCTAGGGAAATATCTACATTTCTGACGTAGCAGCGCCTTAAGGTTACAGGCTACACGTTCAACTCCATGCTATGACCGTTGGAGAAGGAATGGATAAGGTAGTCAGGGCCAGTATATTCTAGGTCCCACTGAAGTAGTCCCAAACGTTACCCAACCCGCTCTTCCTTATTGTTGAGTAACTATGAAACTAGAACATGCACACACACTACACTGTTCATGCGCTGAAATATAGCCGTGTATATTGAGATTTTTGAAGATATTAACCAAAGAAATATCAATCACCGTTCAGGAACGGATGTAAAAAAGGTTACAACAACAGTTTTTTTTCGTACTGTATATATATATATATATATATATATACACACACACACTTACAAACCCATTAGTGTAACAAATTGTAACATTTCTCGATGATATTCCAGAAATTAAAATTATCACCGAGCTTTTGCAAAAGTAACAGTGTTTGCTAACTACTAGACTACTGCTCGTTTATGTATAGTAATTCCATAATTCTGGATTATCACCAATTTATCTCCACATATAAGAGACAGTGGCAATACTGAAATGACTACATATGTCATCCGGGCAAAGCCGCTACTCTGAATACCACGTGAAACCGTCATATCCTCTAAACGAGGTAGCCTTTGAAAGATGGTCAGTTGTTCTTTAATTCAAAGTTCGTCCTGGACTGACGTTACTGGTATGCGAATCTATTCTTGATTACTTTCATTCCGGTCTCAATAAACACTAAATTCTAATTCAAATTCTAACCTTCGTGAAATTACGTACTATTGTGCAACGTCACTTAAAATCATGTGAAGGAACAAAATGATTGTACACAGTATCGCGAACAGAAGAACACCGGAAGCTTAATTAATAACAAATGTAGTAATCTCTCTCTCTCTCTCTCTCTCTCTCTCTCTCTCTCTCTCTCTCACACACACACACACACACATACACAAACACGCACATGGTTATACATACTATAATGCAATATTTCGGCATATAATAGCATTTAATATGGATTTTCACATCTTTCTAGAGTATCATTGTTTCATGCCCTTTCTTCAAAGAAAAAAAACAATAGTAACTTTAAAATAACGCATGACATTGTGAAATTACCTAAGTGAAGATCTCACGGAGTATTCTTTTCCTTTTCTGAAAAAAGATATAATAACTCTCGTAGACACTTTCTTATGGAAATTTTGATGATAACCGTGGTTTACACAAGATAACTAAGTTCATGAGGCCTTCAGTACGTATCTTCACAATAACATTCATTGCATTCAACTCTCTCTTCAGTCATAGTTCTTTTTCTTTTCTTTTCTTTTTTAATAAAAAGATGAAGTATTTGAAGTGATGTTCCTAGAAGTATTTGAAAATCAATATTAAACTGAACTTTGTCCGCCTAAGCCAACTATTTACACCTCTTAAACGTGCAAGCAGAGCAAAAGAAGACGCCATATGAGGTGTATTTTTCCTCTACTCTCGCATAACGGCTATTAATACAGAAACATTGTATTATAACCTGTATAACTGTGTGTTCCAGGAAGTACGTGACCTTCTTCATGTAAGTACCCTATGTCTATTCTTGACAATATACTACAGCATTCTTTGCAAAGAAACATCTATATAAACAATCCCTCCAAAGTTATGAAAAGTTACTGACTGGAGAGTTCGTACAAGTGATTATATTCAAAATAAAGAATTTAAGCCGAAATTTTTCTTTTAGAAAATAAACTTACCTTCCGAAAATCTAGAGCATCCTGTTTGTCCGTTACGATCTCTCTCAAATTAACAATGTTCTTGTGATTAAGCTGCCTTAGAATTTTAATTTCTCGTACAGCGGTAATTGGAAAACCTTCCTTCTCATTTTCAAGTCTTACTTTCTTCAATGCCACCATATCTCCTGAAAATAATGTAATAAATACATAACTAATCATCATAGATAAGCCAACAACAGTTATTGAAACCATAAAGAAGATTCAACTAGAAGTAATACACTGAGTTTAATATCTCAACGATTTTTATATTTCTTTCTCAATAAAGCAAATTAACTGTCAAAGATGATTCGTTACAAGACAAAGACAGGATACAAACGCAAAATCGTAGTATATTTTCCTGGACATTTCAAGAATGTTCTACTTCCTGCACAACGTAACAACAAATTATCAAAGATACACACCACTACATGCTTTCTTTATTAGTATCTCCTGTTTCTTTGAAATGCAGACCCCCAACTACTACTACTACTTTCCTCACCTTTCCTATTTTTTATATGTAACACAATAGCTACGTATTTTCTAAAAAAATATACACAATACGAAATTCGGTGTTTCGACATACCGAATACTGGAAGTAGACGCGCCCCAAGTTAGCGCGGAATCATCAGAAATGACTCAGTATCTCAACAGCTAATGGAGTAGGCAGGCCGTGGCCGTGTAGCAAATGATGACTGAAGTTGCAACAGACGTATATTCTGAGAACGATTGGTTACTTAAGATGCAGATGTCTGGAGATCCACATGCTTATCTACGTTCATCGTCAATTTCATCACAGTGAAAAGCTTTTGTGGGATTTCCTCAGTCGTTATCATTGCCCAAATATAATTTTCAGATAAAGCTGGCCATTTGCTAGGCCGACACGGCATTATGCATAATTTGTCGACACACACATCGCTTGTCACGATGCCTCACAAACTTTGGAAGTCTCTAGCTCCAAAATCACACATTTCCTACAAAGGTGGAAGTAACTGTCAGGAATTCATTCCTGAAATTAATGCCGTGTATTATACAGACATCCTGCATAACTGAATTCAATCAAAGAAATGAATGACAAAATTTCTGAGTTTATAGGTGAAGTGGTACTGACAAACTGTAAATACTTTAATGTAAACACAATTTTACTTCCTTTCTTTCACTTACGCATATTTACGTGTACACAAACGCGACGATTACATAATTAACAATTAACATACACCTTTTTAAAAAATCTTTGTGCGCTTGAAGAAGCTCCTAGGTGAAAAGGTTCGAGTATTAAAGCATCGACAACTGCAGAGGGTAGTATTACAAGGTGAGTTTTGTTTTACATACACTTGCCTTCCGTGCATATACAAAAGGTTCCCTTGTAAATGACACTAGTTTCCAAAAACTAAAACACTTTGTTACAACTTTATTATTTTTTTTATATTTTGTACAATAATATACAATCTTTAAGAACTACGAAAGAAAATAGTATGATTATTAAAGTACTACCAAATACGTAGCTGAATTACATGCAAGAGATAGAACATGTGTATTTTGTTTTTCAAATAAGTAAAAGAATTGGAAGTATGAAAGAACGATACACAACAACCGTTGGGTTTTGTTCGTTTTTGCTTTAGAAGTATACTAAGTAGTTTCCTCCGAAATCATTGCACCTCCACTGGGGAACCTTCCGTTACTTTATTTATTTAAGAAAAAGGGAGTGTATGGTCATACCAATCCCATCTTTCGAAGATAACTCGCGCCTACGGAGATGTTTCTTAAATAAATGAATAAATCTTTCAGTAATTGGGTTTAGATGTTCTGTTATATGCTCTCTTCTCTGAAAAGTACTTACAAAATCCACTGTGTTGAAGAGTTTTGTGATTTCTAACTTCAGAGCATTTTTTTAATACAAATAGCATTAAAAACTGACTAATATATATTACATACCTGTCTCTTTGTCCTTTGCTTTGTATACTTGTCCGTAAGTTCCTTCTCCAATTTGCACTATAACCTCAAACACATCAACGCACCTCTCACCCCAATCTTTTCCAGCAGCGTTCGTGGGTTTTATTTCCCTCCTACTTTTCGTAACTATTTTTGGCCTCTTTGGTTTGGTTTTCGCACCCTTTTGCTTTTTCTCCTTTACGACTGGAGGTGATGGAATATCTTCATCTGGACTTAAATCTTCAGTGCCAGGCACTATAAATACACCAAGGAAGATTTTATTACAAGTTAATACGAATACTAGGATGATCTAATGTTCCTAAAACCATATATAATTCAAATGACAAGTGTGTGCAAACCGGATAATAAAGATTATTTTTAAACTAGTATTACTGAGGATCAACATGCACAAAATGGAACATCCAAAGCAAAAGCATTGATTTACATGATCACCAAACATGCCTTAAAATAACATTAACAAGCATACACAAACAATGTAGATATTAAGATATCTTAACTAAACATATCACACTTCAAGGTTTGTATTTAAAGTGAGTTTTTATACCCACCATTGTACGCTCTCGGCAAAACAGGCACAAGTTGATGAGAACTGATTAAATCATTACTAAAAAGATTCACAGTAAAGTACAAACAGTATAAAATAGGTGGTAACCAATATATTATCTTTAAACAATTTCGCTTCGTAAACTTCTATTGGCATACCTACTGTTGGTCGGATGAAGCAACGACGAAATGTGAAATATAACGTAGCCTTTTCAACAACGAAGTTCAGTGTGGAAGAAGCTGTTCCTACGCAAGTCTACAGAAAATTAAACGAACGCATCTTCAAGAATCGATACACACCAATAAGAGCATGCAGACGACTATTATCGATCCGATAATCTATAATGTACCAGTTTCTCTCAGTGCCTGGTTTCACATCATATTAAAATGTTGTACGGAAGTAAGTGGATGAATGAAACTTCACTCACGCACAACTGTGGAAAGTTAATATCATAAAGCATCATAGCTTTAAGTTGTTTACTGGTCAGATGAGCAATTACACGAGTCATTCCAGGCCTAATGAACAACTTGGACTCAGGTCGGTGAACCTTTGTATTTTAGATTTCAATGATTTAAATATATGATGTACCTACGGAGCGTATAAAAATTCCGAATTTTTCGATTTTTTGGACATGTCGTTTTCCCTGGATTTTTTTTAACCATTGCGATTCACGTTAATGCAAAAATCTTAGTACCTCTTTGAGAAGTTGATGATGGGCTCATTTCAAAGCTCTTTTTATGGTCTTTCCCACGATATTCATGACTTTTATTTTTTACCTGTTTTCCAAATTTTTGTTTTTAAAATCTTTAACATCATTATTTCCATGTAAGCACTTGTGCATATTTCCGGATGGACAATTATGAGATCCTAGATTTAAAAAAGAACTCCTGTAAATGTATTTATGTTAAACGCTCGATTTGTATTGTTTGGTAGATCACATAACAGCCATTAGACATAAAATGTGTGAATTATTGTTCAGAATTAGTTTGCAAGAGAATATAGGTTGATTCTCACATATAGGATTGTGCACCGACCGCGTGCCTACCGTGCTGTTTTGCCCTCCTATTCCGTTTAAAATGTATTTGAAAGTGATTTCCCAAAGTCACGGGTCGACACAATCACAGCACAGTCGCTGCATTTGAATCTGAATTCAAACTTGTTTATATTTATTTTTTTTTTTATTTTATTAAGCCCTTACATACAAGTTTGGCTCAGGCCAAGAGTGCTAACGTAGTATGAAAAAAGCTTTCAAATATATTTTTAAATTATCTGACTGACGAAGACTCTTCAGACAGGCAAAACAACACGATAGGCGCAGGCCCGGTGCGCTGTCCTATGTGTGTGAATCAACCTTATGAGATATGTCCATTCCTGCCTTAGTTGTATTTCTGCTGGTCAGGAGCCTTAGTAGTGCTTTAGCCTTGGACTAAGTAACATGCTACTTTCATACTGTCACTCACTTCCCGCTCTTTTGTTTTCAGGAAATTTTCTAGTGATCTGACTTAAGGGTAAACTGAATAACAGCACTGTGTTAATAGTAACTTTTTGTTATTAGAGTATACTTGGACACGTTTTTATAACATCTGAATTATAAGCCACTATTGTCTTTCTCGACGCTTTTTTTCTTCTGTTTCTGATAACTAACGCACAAATGCATGCCATTTCAATCACATCCATGACTACTACTCGCTAGTCTGCGGCCAGCTAGTCTGGGTTTTAATCTATTGAAAAGTTGACAGTTTTGTCAGTGAGATGATGTGTATCATACGAAAGATTAAAAAAGAAGCTTTCAACTGAACACCAAATAAGCTTTCACGCTCAAGTAAGTGCTGAGATATCTGCATTAATATAAATCAAGATGGTGGAAAAATTGAAGTTTCTTTTCCGAATTTTCGAACATCAATTTCGAAAAAAATGGCACATTCAAAGAAATCTAAAATTTCGGTTTCATACTCTCCATTAGGTACATTTTAGATACTTAAAATAATTGGAACCTGAGACCCTGTCTGATTTGAAATGACCCATATCCATACTAATCTCCTGACCTAGAAAGTAATATAACTACGAGTCAGTGACGTCAAATGCGTGTATCAAACTTCGTATCTGCATCAGTTATACGAGTTATTTTTTTAATTAACTATATAAAGTCTGTTAAGTCATGTTTCTGCCACAAGCATATTAGTTTTCTTAAAGTGTTTCTCAGCGGTAACAAGTATTTTTATTGCAGATACATGGACATATGTGCAAAGCTTAAGAGAAAATACGTAGAATAGCAAAGCATTTCGCACTGCTACTCAAAACTATTTACAGAAAGGAAACACGGTCGCTACTCTGTTTTCAACTGCTGGATGACGAGTAGAGACGCGCCAAACACTGACTCGGTTCGAGCCCCGTATGCTAATATACTCCCATGAATGATGTGTAGACGAAGTTACGTATGTCTTAGTCGTTAAACTTCCGCACCTTCCCACAATTCATCAGGAACTCACTACGTTATTCGAAGTACTGCAGCACGCTGTTCCCTTTTTACGTTCACACTCACATATTACTACTTACGTATATGTATACCTCAACCGAAACTCGTGTATTTCTTTAAGAATTTAAACAACACTGGGGATCAACACGCATATTGCTAACCTACATATATCAAATATGCACCCACCCATTTCAAAATGAACAAAACAGGTTTTCCTTATTTTTTAATCAAGGAGCTCATAACGAAAATGTTTTGTTCCTGGAAAAATAGTTAAACTTCTTCTGAAGATCGCCGTTATATACTATACTATGTGCATTTCAAAACCAGAGAGACGGATCTGAAGAAAACAAACCTATTCATAGCCTTTTTAATCGAAAATACACGAATGTAGAGTAGTAGCACTGACTTTCAGAATAAAAACTCACTTACCAAGAACGGAAGACGTATCTCGCCTCTCTGACTCGGAATTCTCGGCAGGCGAAGTCATACCGGAATAATCTAAATGGAATGATATGAAAAAAGCTATAATACAAAATGCGATGTATATATTAAGAAACAAGACCAGTACAACTCGCAAATTTCAGTAAGACTACAAAAGCGACGCTGGAAACCGAAAATGTAAAGAAGCATCAGGAATTATCAAATTATCCAAGAATGATTCATAAAAGACCCTCCCTTTTGTGAATGTTCAAAAAACAAAAATGATGAAATTTTTCTAAGATACTTACCAGAGAAGAAATTAAGTTATGTTCACGAATACGAAAAAAAAAAAAAAAAATATCAATAAAACCAGCTCTCTATTCACATCTTCGCTCTACACAATTTGAAAATTTAATCTTGGATAGCCGGTTTAAAAGTTCGATAATTATTCTACTAACTGGATTACACTCGACTGCATTTGCAGTCATTCCGTAGACATAGGGCTCAATAGTGTAGGTAAAAAACATAAACGCACTCCCGATTCACAACGATACTCTTTGTTTCTTTCTTCTGGAACAGTACTTATTTAAATTACCTTTATAAACCAGACATGTAGCTACGGCCTAAGCCCGTCGTCGTAGTGTAGGAGGGTGTCCCCGAACAACACTATTCCGGAATAATTAAAAATACAACGGAATAACTACAAATAAAAATATTTCGACAGCTGTCTAAAAACAAGAACTCAGCATATATATTAGCACATATAAATGGCACGCCTTCTGAAGTATACAAGGTCGCATAGAAAAAGACAATCTGATTTATATTACGTACTTATTGTCTGTGTTCCTTTAATTAATTTAGAAACTAATTCGCTATAAACAAACTACTTATGATCTGAAAGAATTACAGAATTTTCACAACTTGTATTTTCAAAATTATTGTTTGTTAAGCGAACTTCTGTATTAAAAAAAAATGTAGGTTGGGATACGAGTTCAGTATCGGTAAGTATCTGATCTATACTATACAAGTTTTACGATGCTAAACAATGCAGCATGATATAAATACGTGCCAGTTCTTTTCCATTAGTGCTGTTACTAATTTTCCACATTCACAATTACAGCATATACTCATATTAGCTCGCAGGAAACACTATTACCTACAGTAAAGTTTGGTGATTTAAAATATCTACTTCACGGAACGTAATGTACCGACTCTTCGACCTTACATATGGTTAAATTATGATGTTTATATAATAAAATAATAATCCAGTTTATCTTATGTTCGCTTAAAATATGTATTTTATGTCTAAAAGATGTAATTTTACATAGAAATATTATGACATAACATGGTAAAACATATTGTCTATTATCGGATCCGATTTAGTTCTTGAAGTTGAAAAGATTCGAATGTCGTGTACAGTTAAATGATATTATTGACTTCACAATTAAGGTC
Organism: Lepisma saccharinum; assembly: GCA_022664845.1. Classification (NCBI taxonomy): domain Eukaryota; kingdom Metazoa; phylum Arthropoda; class Insecta; order Zygentoma; family Lepismatidae; genus Lepisma; species Lepisma saccharinum. The sequence goes on from JAGDQP010010906.1 coordinate 35,301, forward strand.
CAATTCTCAATTACATTTACCTATTTATTTAGTCTTATATGCTTTAAAAAACAACATAGTTTGCGTGTTTCATCTCAAGTCAGGCAGGGCACGTGCCAGTTAAGTCATAGATCTGGTATTTTTTTTTATGAACTCTTTATGGAAATTAGTTTTTTTTATTTTTAAAATTTTCTGAAAGAAAAAAACGGAGATATTTGTTTCGTGAAGCTCAGTAAGTAGTACGTTGTACTACATTTGACAATCATATACTAGCAATAAACTACCATAACGAAGTCATTCATTTTTTATGATAGGTATTTGTGTGTAGTTTGTGATGTCAAAAGATTAGTCCCATATCGTTCGTACATGGTGTACAGAAATTAAACAACATCGAAAGACAAATCGAAAATTGTTTACACTTCCGTAACGAATGAAGAAACGAAACTAATACTGTTTCTAAGCAATGTTTTAGACAGCAAGAAAAGGAGCTAGGCATTTTATGATTAAGGTAAACACTTATTTATTGAAATGCTTTAAATCTCGAACAAGAAAGTCGTTACTATAATCGTCGTTAAACCACAAGAACACAGACTATCCAATTATATATCTAAATTTTAACAACAGGACAAACTGCTCTTAGATTTCTTGTTTCGGTCCACAATTCTTTTTTAATTCAAATTGCGCGGCACGCTAGATGACGAATTCCACCTTAGCAACGAAGTACATGCTTGTTGTTTACTACTTTGAGAAACCACACGTGGATTCTTTATCGCCAAACTACCTTAGAGAGGTTGGGACTTACTTTCTGTAACAACGTAAAATTGGTTGATTGTGATAAGTTCTCCATATTCTCAGTAAACTTATTTTTAAAGAAAAAATCAGTATAGTTGGGACACTTGTGTGTTCGAAACTCCAACCACGGGTTATGATCGACCAGGCATGTTAACAAAACAATTTCGACTGCAATGTATGGCTGGCAACACTACACGTTGGTACCGGCACCAAACCTCGCACAAGTGTTCCTCACAAGAAGAAAATGTACCGGTATCTTGCACATTGCTGAGAAATGCCTCGTTTCCGAAATACAGTCAAATGTGAAAAATGGACTGGAAACATGTTTTGCATGGGAGGTTCGCTTACTAAGAGTGAAATCCAGTAAGTTACAACAAATTTTCGAAATGAGAACTATTTTGTTCAAAACAAGCATTTAGCCTGTCCACCTTTGCCACTGCATAATTCCTGACGAATGCTGTTAATTGCCATTTGTACTCTGTTTATGTTTTTAAATGGACAACATGAAGGATACAAATTTCCTTAAGACAAGATAAAAACATACGGGTTCGATTCCAATTGCGAACATTCTAAAAAAGTTAAATCATCCTGCACCTACCGGAAGCCCTGGAAGCGCCTAACCGTTGTGTCAAATTATACAGCTTTTATTTCTTTGAAAAAATCACTCACTTGCGCGATTGCCCGCCAACAGTTATCGTCGCTCTGAACGTTCAGATCATCCATGACATGTCACCACACCATCTCGGATTTTGATGAAACTTGGTATGGTTATAGAATTTCTGACGCTGAGGTCAAAAATGTAAATTGAACTAAAATCGGTGGTGGGGTTCAAAAGTTATGTAGTTTGAAAATTATGGCAACAATTGTCCGAAACGTCCAAAAAACAGGATAACTTTCTTCGTAATCGTCCTACAGACTTCAATTTTGTTTTATGGTATTCAGAATGAAATGAGCTATCGTCTGGAGTGAAATGTATACATCGCAGATTAGCAGGTCAGGTACAGATCACGTATTAACGAAAACATTTTTTTTCATCCACTTCTCTTGTTTCTCCATTCTAGTTTTTGGCATAGTGCAAGTACATGTTACCAATTATCTGTAAAACAATTTTTGTCATAATTAAAGGTGGGGGTTGTCACAATTAAAGGTGTGATATACCATGCTGAATTCGGAATTTTGTAATTCTTCAAAAAGCAAGATCTGTACCTGACCTGCGGTGTATACATTTCACTTGAGAATAGTTCATTCATTTTGAATACCATAAAATAAAATTGGTCTCTAGCAGGAATACGAAGAAAGTTATCCTGTTTTTTCTATTTTCATATGGTGTCGCGCTCACGTTTCGGGCAATTCTTGCCATAATTTTCAACCTCCATAACTTTTGAACCCACCATCAATTTCACTACAATTTACAATTTTGGCATCAGCGTCAGAAATTCTATAACCATACCAAGTTTCAAAAAAATCTGAGATGGTGTGGTGACATTTTCGCTTTTTTGTGGATGACTTGATGTGGAACAACTTTTGACACTCTGAATAGGAAAATGATGATTTCAATAAAAGTGGGTTTTGAATGATGCCCATAATTCATTTCTAGAGCACTTACCGCTAATAATTTTCAGGGACAAAGACGAACTGTTCCTTGCCATCGTTGATATTATGCTTCTAGTGCTTCCGATAGGTGTAGTATGATTTACTACTTTTACAATGTTCGCGAATGGAATCGAACACATGTTCTTTTTTTTATGTCTGCAGGAAATCTGTATCTTCCACATGATCCATGGGGAGGAATAAACATAAAATACAGGTAGCAGCTAACCGTATTCGTAAGGAATGCAGTGGCATAGATCAATGACGGACAGGCTAGATGCTTGTTTGGTACAAAGTAGTTCTCATTTTGAAAATTTATTGTAACTTATAAACTGTACATGTTCCATTCATGTTGTTACAATAATAATAATCAGATCCAAACGCGTAACAGTGTTGGGTCTGTGTGCCTTTTGCACCTTGGTAAGCGTCTCTCTCATTGTCAAACATGTCATCAGTTCAATGTTCACATTTCATTGTATTTCGGAAACAAGACATTTCTCAGCATAGTGCAAGATAAATTTTCGTCATGTTTTGATGCGAGAGACATATGCGAAGTTTGGTGCCGGTACCAAAACGCAGTGTTGCCAGCCAAAAGCACAATCGAAAATTTGTTACAGCAAACATTTAGCCGTGAAATCTACATTAACGCACTGTCTATTATAAAATCTGGTTAGCGTTTAAAACGTATACGTGTCTCAACTATACAGAAAACTATCTTTTTAAATAATGTTTTTACTGAGCAAATAGAGTTTCTTTCACAATCAAACAACTTTCCGTTGTCGTTAATTAACAGTCCCAATCCCTTTAAACTATTTTTGCGATAAAGAGTCTACATGTAGTTACTTAAAATTTTAAACAAGTACGTACTTTGTAATACAACCTGTGGAAATGATGAGACTAATCTTTTGGCATGACAAACTGCACACAATTATTTATCATATAAAAAAGAAGAAAGTTCATGTGTTAATTTTTTGTAAGATATGGCTTATCAAATTTAGTACAACACACTACTTATTGAGCTTCAGTAATTATCAACATAAGGTTACAAACGAATATCTCGGAAGATTTTTCCTTTTCGAGACAATTAAAAAAAAGGGCTTAAATTTTAACAAAGAGCTCATAGGAGAAATACTATCAAAGATCTAGCCTTGACCTGTACAGATAAGGACAAAAGTTTGGTCGCATGTTTGTAACTGACTTTCCTTATTTCTAAAATAAATATTTTGAAACATCGCATAAATCTGATGACTTACAGGCATATGCACAATCACATGACGCACGTTTGAGGAAAATGTTGCCATGGTATGTAGACAAATAAAGGCGATATTTGTAAAAATATAATTTTTCATCGACAAAAACATTCCAACTCCAAACATTTTTCAAGGTATATAGTTCCTTCGAGTGATATTTTTGTAACAGTGGGAACTATTAAACCTAATTTTGATTTTTGTTAGTAGATGTCACCCGGGAAGGAAATCTTTGCAAATTTGGGAAATATTCGTTGAAGACATACAATACTTTTGTCCGTATCTGTACATACTGACTGAATTGAGATGGAAACACCACCAATGAGCTAACTTTATTCTTCCATAATGTGATCAACCTTACAGTGTAGCTTCAATGTTTAACATCCCTCTCCTACGATATTTAATTCTGTACCATTTTAATATAAGATATGAACCTTATTGTAATAACCTATGACAATGTCTCCACAAGAGTATATAGCAGCTGTCTTTGCATATCAAAATCAGTTTGTCTTCAGCACCTAAGCTTTCGGGAACTTGGGAACAAACCCTACCCTGATAATTGGGTTTTATTTTTTCTTGTACGTATACTCTATGAGAAAATCCGGTAAAGACTACACCTCCTTCTGTATTCGGAAAATAAGTAGCAAGTCCTGAAAAGATCGCTGATGAAAGTAAAAGAGCTGAACGAGATGTCTTTGGCCTCCGCAACAAATACATTATAGAAATCTTCTGTTCAACAAACTCGACATTTATCTTTTGTGCGACCACCACTACATAAAAAAGTGACTATGAAATAAAACGAAATCGAAAGGGGAATACACCAAGGAAAGAGAAAAGATTAACTTTTGCTTCTATTTCGAATATATCTCTACTCTCAGTTCCTTCTAAAAGGAAACAACCACCATACTAACACATGAGGTTATGGAAACACTGTTATTTAGAAACAATTCAAACAATATCGTGCACAAAATTCGCCAAACAACTAAACACGCACGCGCACACACACAATATATAAAAATTCTCAAGCCTGTTCACCTACCACAGTTACGAAGAGATGGAAGCAAATGTACATCTCCAGCCTTTCCGCTAACCATGAACCCGGCCTTAACCGCATGTAATTTCCTGTATCTCACTTCTCCGGCGCTTCCATCTTCCCTTTTTTATACTTTTTTTTTCTTTTTATTATTTCCCTTTATTTTTTATTATTATCCTCTCTCCCCGCTGATCCTTTTCCAACATTCATTTCGGAAACCTCACAAACTCGTAATTTTCTCTCTTTCTTTCTCTCTCTCTCTTTACTTCCTTCGCCAATTAAGTGTTTTTACGGCTAGTTTAGTTATTTTAACGCCACCATGACCTGGCCACTATGTTGCCTGGCTTGAGGTTGTCAAGATGGACTCCCAATGTTCTACACATAGCGTGTACAAGTCTCTCAAGCCCAGATCGACTGCAGGCTGCAGGTTTTGTTCTTTATACCTGTCTGCTACCGCCCGGGAGATGCTGCATATTTGGCGTCAGTCACTAACTAAACGAGCGAACTTGAGTACTTTGAACAATAATAGCACGTATCATTTTCATTACATAATAATCATTAACATATGTCAAGAATTATTCGAAGTATGTGTCATACATTTCTAGTTATCTTCAAATATCTACTTTCAGAAAAACAACTTCCCGGAGCTTATTTACGTAGTATTCTTGTATAACTTTTCTTTCTGTTAATTGAATCTGAATTTTATTTACTGTCTTTAGGCATCTATGGCTCAGACCGGGATATAGTAGACAAAAGGATGCAAGAAAGGAGTCAACCAGGAACTAAGCTGAAGGTACTATTCCAGTATTTGGCTGGTGTTATGGCAGAAGCCTGTCAGGATAACTGGCCACTGGTATCGAACCCAAAATTCCCGAACACGAAGCAAACACTACTAACTTAGCTACGGTCTCCATCTATTAGTATTATGATATTCACAGAGGTTAATGGTGAGTGGAAAAAGCAATCTCCCATAATAATTATACGGTATGTTTCAAAAAGGGTGAAACTCAGGTTTTGATAACGTGTAATCAAACTGAGTTTCTCAGCAAAACATATAAAAAGATGTAAACTGCACATACTTTTACAAACTTTACTACTAAGTTCAAAACAAAACAAAATGATACATAAAATACTGCAGAATGCTCTTTAACCCTTAAACGCCCACTACTGTTTTGGCGAAAATCGGAGACCTTTACTCTCACAGCATTGGTCACGGTCCTAATTATCGTAGCGTTACGAATGATACCTCGCAAGACTCGAACACAAATTCCAACGACGTAACACTTGTGCCCAATTTGAACAAATATGGTGCGCATCCATCCTGAAAAAACAATGTAATTTACATGCATAAAAAAGTCGCTCCTCCAAATTACGCCAACTTTGCCCCCCCCGGTCATTTCAGGAATTACTGAGAGTACGCTCACTAATATTAATAATGTTATCCACTGTCTACAATTTGAGCCCAGCATCATGATTGTACTATTCGTCAAGAAAATAAATGCATGTTTTCCGCGGGCTTGCATCCTGCCCCTTTTTGCTATGAGAAAAAATGCTACACTGTCGGTTATTCACCTCGTCCTTTAATCGAAACAAACTGTGCTTTATAGGCAATAGTCTTCAACAAAATTATTTAACACTAACTTACTCGTTGTTGCAATATATGCAGAACGCAATAAGGCACGATTTGAAGCAGCAAATCTTTTATTTTTCTGAGTCCTCGTAAACCGCAGTTAGTTTCCGATAAATACTGTGTTGTTTATCAGCGTATAATCAGTAAGCCTCTGTAGTATGATGGATAAAGTGCTTGACTCACACGCGTGGGTTCGCGAGTTAAAATCCTGGTCGAGGAAAAGTTTTTTCTTTTTTAAAAAAAGAAAATTGGTTTCGTGAGTTCAAATCCTGACGAACACAATATTTTCTTATTTTAATTCCAATTACTGTATTTTTAAAATAATAAAATATAGGTTAACCATCTAAAATATATTGCAGTAGAATAAAAACAATACTGACAATAATAAGAGAAACAATGTTGACAATAATAAGAGAAATACTGCGAGAAATAATAAGAGAAAGAAAGTTGAGTAATCCATGGGAGAAATTTTCAGGACTTTTAAATTCCAAGTGTGGGGTCTACTACCTATGACTTTAAGGTGCGATATTTAAGGTATTGAGTTGGAATCTCAATTTTTTTTTTTTTTTTTTTTTGTTCTCACTATGATATGAAATAAGGAGTTGTTCGCAAAACATAAATATTTATGGTAATTTATTTAAATTAATTTTTATTAATATGAGTGGATGGAAAGAGTATAATTTCTCCTATTCTAAAAATGCGAATAGAATAAGCATTAAAGAAAATAATATGCCTTTAAATAGCTTTTTCTGCCGTCCGCTACGTTACTTCTTCTCTACTAAAAATACGGGTGCTAAGAGCAAGAATGAAGTTAAAAACTATTTTTTTTAAAAAAATAAAGGAATTTATGTAACTTCCCGCTATTAAAATGGCGAGCCGAACTCGGTAGCCGTGTGGACTAGAGGCTGGGGCGTAGTTCATGAAGTTGTGGGTTCGAATCCCCGCCTGGGGAATTGATGTTTATGTATTATCAAGCTATAATAACTACCTGACTTAAATAACCTACACGTGCCCTTGGTCACTAATTTTATTAAATTTCGTAATGCGTATATACACAAGAAAAAAAAATGTAAATATAACCACGCCAGAGTTCGATCCCAGGACCTCAGGATTAGTTTTCCGATACGTTAACCATTAGACCATGCTAACAACCCTAGGCAAGAAGCTTGGTTTCCATAATTGTCAACAAAACTGATCAATCCCGAATGGCAAATCGCATACAATATAAAAAGGTAGTTGGGAAAAAAAATCTTGCCTACCAGATACTCAATACAGGGTACTTGCTTTTAACACTGCCTAACAGAGATTTTCCGTGAAATTGATCATTTGAGCAGATTTTAAGGTGTCAGAACATGAAGCGTTTAACAGCGTTCTATTCTTTTATACTGCACGGATTCAACTCTGCAAACACTTCGTCAACTAAAGAAAACAAGAATTTATAGTTTGAGTAAAAATATATATTAAAATTTTTAATTAGCTTGTATTAAAGAATGAAATCTTTTATCCCATGAGTAGCTCTGAACTCGCTACCTCTTTTTCTGTTCCTTATGACCCTTATAAGTGTAGAACAAGTATTAGTATTGTCAAATTTAGTATCAACTTCAATCATGTTTATCTGAAGTCTCAAAACTACGTTTTATTACTTGCAAAACAAAATCTATAATTTATTTAAAAGCACGTAGTTTGTTAGCTAGGTTCGAACACACAACCTCACGTTTGAGAGGTTATTATTATGTTAACTAGCACTCCACCGGAAATTCTTCCTCAGATTAATACGAAACCTTTCTTCATATGAAACTAAATTGTATAGTGTTGCTTCATAACTTTTTTTTGTTTTGCTGCTTATGGTGTTTTAACGTAATTCTGCGTGTATAGCAAAAAGAAATAAACGGTTGTTTCATAATTTAGTCCACTACTGATTATAGACAGCAATTTGTTGCAATCAGAAGACGAGGCGACTGAATATAATATGCAGTACGGCTACTATGTTTTATTCTTACCTATATGCATTTATTATATAAGCCTCGGTGGCTGATTTGTTGCACTGAATCGAATATTTTATGGCCTTTATGCATTTTGTCTCAGGCCGAAATAGGGTGGGGGGCAGAAAGGAAAAGAATCGGCTAGGACCTAAAGGTATAAATACAATTCCTGCATTTTCTTGGTGTGACTAAGGAGAACCTCAATCAAGATAAGCGGTGGCTGATTTCTTCTGCTTCACTGAGTCATAAATGTTCATTTAAATTTCAGGTCATTTTCCTTCTATTGTCTTAAAAACGATCACTCTCTCTTTTGTCTGAATTCCAAACTGATGCACAATTTCCATTCATAAGTTAAACGAATATAACATGAGATTCAAATAAATGTAAAAAAAAAAATAATTTAAATTTCATAAATCTTTATTCTATTCGCATTTCGATAAAGGTAGATGCCATTGTTCCGGCATCCGAAAGGAGGTTTCCTTTCAATTTATTTGCCATTTTTCTCTTCCCCATTTTATTAAAAACTTTGGTAAACTTTATTTTATATGGGTCATTTTAGTAACTATGGGCTTTGTCCCGTCACGATATGAATGGCATGTAGCTTTAAAATATACGAACATCAATGCCCCAGGCGGAATTCAAACCCACAACTTCATGAACTGCGACCCAGCCTCTAGCTCACACGGCTAACGAGTTCGGTTCACCATTTCAATAGCGGGAAGTTACATAAATTGATTTATTAAAAAAAAAGTTTTTATTTTAACTTCATTTTTGCTCTTAGCATCCGTATTTTTATTAGAGAAGAAGTAACATCGCTGTTCTTATGTCTTAATGCAGTGTTGTCTGTGTATGCAATTAGTATAAAAAGACTGTCGAATTCGTGAGTTAGTAAAACTGTGGGGAAATCGCCAAAAGACCGAAGAGGTAGCGGTGTTTCTAATGCCGTTCCGCATGATATGGAGCTGCTGATTCGCGAACAAATTGAATCATTTCCGGTGAAGAAGTCGCATTATGCCGGACAAACTATACGCTACTTAAATGCAGACCTTAATATAACTCATATGTGGAGATGGTTTCGAGAAGATCATCCTGATGTTAAGTGTTCCTACTGGAAATACTGGGACTATTTCCGAAACCATTATAACTACAGATTTGGTCGACCACAAGTAGATACCTGTTGCACATGTGAAGAGCTGACATTAACAATTAAATCCCCTCACCTGAACGAAGCAGCTCAACGTGCTGCAGTTGCCGAACTGATGGTTCATAAAAGACGAAGCACCAAATTTTACAATGCAGTTAAGTTTGAAGCGTCACCACAAGGTACGAAGGAATCACATGTATTAGCGCTTGCGTTTGACTTCATGCAGAATATTTCTTTGCCAAAACTGCCTGTACAAGAACTATTTTATTGCAGACAATTAACGGTTAATGTATTTTATGTACACAAAAAGTCTGACACTAGCACTCTGTATGTGTATCATGAGGGTAATGGACGTAAAGGCCCCGATTAAGTGTGTCCCTGTTTGAATGATTATCTAAAGCATTACGTTAATGCTGACATCACGGAACTCAATTATTTGCTGACAACTGCTCAGCTCAAAACAAGAACCAAACTATGTGCAGATATCTTTTATACTTAACAGATTCAGGACAATTCAACAGAATTCAGCTTTATTTTCCTGTACGAGGGCAATGTTTTCTACCAAGTGAGAGAGATTTTGGGGTCATAAAGCGCAGACTGCGACGCCATGATAGGATATACACTGTCCATGATGTGGTAGAACATATCATTCTAAGCGCTACACTTGGCAAATTTACCGTTAAGATGGTAGAAGTTTCTGACATCTATAGCTACAAGCGGTGGTGGATTGAGTATTACAAGAAGATGCCAGTTTCAATTGAAAGTGAGCACAAACCAAGGCGTGAACGAGTGTCATTTTCCATATTAAACCCCGTTTCACTTCAATTTCGAGAAGGAAAGGAAAGGCTATGTCATGGGTTACACAACAATCAATGGCCTCATACGTCATACATTTCAGATGGCACTACAGCGACATCAAGTGATTCAACCTCCACACGGGAAGGCATATAATACAGAGAAAGTTCCCATTAAGTCATGTAAAATGAAAGACATCTTGCGACTGAAATCCTTTGTTCCTGCGGAGAAGACGCAGCTTTATTGTGACCTTAGAGCTGGCCACTGACAACAGCGGAAACTAAAAACAATGATGACTAAGTTATACTGCATTCAGTTTGTTCAACATTTCGACCGCGTCATGTGACTTCTGAACTCTGTTAATTGTAGAAAGAAATGATATTGTAATTTGCTACAAACAATGTGCGCCTTCACAGATAGTACCTATTATGTACTACATAATATGCCTATATTGTAATAACTCCAGTAATAAAACAAACTCTTCAAGTTCGTACATCATTTGTCTTTTTTGTGTTAAAAGGGTATCATTTTGCAAATTTTAACACACCCTAGCATAACATACATCATGCATGGAAAGGTAATCATCATGTATAAATGCCTCTTAAAGGATGGCGAATCAACAGCCTAAACCATTCGTGACTTCGAAATCTCTGCTTTCATTGAGACAGTTTTTTGCTATTTTCCTAAAGTTTATCTTAGATGACTGATGCCCTTTCAAAAAATACTAAACGTAACTCGAACCATATGCAATGTAAATGATACAAAGTACTGCATCTCTGAAGCATGCTACATGTTCCGTCCGCATTCTTGGATTCAACTAGTTTCTTCTCAAATTGGAACAGAGGTTTGTGACATCAATAAACACAAAAATATCAATACTTTGTATGCGGCCTCATCACGCTTAAACCACTGAACAGATCCAGATCATTTTTAGTACACAGTTGGACAGTGGCCTGGGCCAAGCCTATCATTTTAATTTTATGAATCAGTGTTGTCAACCTGTTTAAAAAATTACTTATTTCAAATTACTCCCATCCGCTGTCCGTTTTTTAATTTAAATTTATTTTAAGGCCTTTAGGCAACTATAGCTCAGGCCGTATGGATGATGATGGGATGAATTGGTGAAATGAAGAAAGTAGGAGGAAACGGGAGCACCCCGAGAAAACCCACGCACACGGTGTTTGTCCACCACAAAGCGCACATGGCATGAGCAGGGATCGATCCGACGACCCCTAGCACCAGAGGTGAGTGATCTACCAACTGAGCCAACGTGGCCCCTATCTGCTGTCCGTATCCGCACCAAACTTGGTATGTAGCTCGTAGAACAGATCAGAGATAATCTAGGCATCCCAGTTGTCAGTGTTGTCAACCTCTTTAAAAATTTAATATTTCAAATTACTTCCATACCAATCTGCACCTAACTTTGCATCTGGCTACTGGTAAATGGTTATCATGCTGTTACTTGCCGATTGGTATTACTATACTTTAAAATGCATCATATACCACCAATCACATTCAGTTTCATTCTCCCTTGACCAGCTGGTCATCTGTGGCCAATCAATTTCAACGTATCGGTGACATTATACCGCAAGTGCGCAGTTTACGGCCGCGTGTACTGGGAATCTTGTTTTTTTTTTTCGAGGAAATATGTAGTTTTTAAAGTATGAATAAGTTTTTTTTTAATTAATTAATTTAGAAGCTCTTTCAGCATGATTTGCCAATAGGTATAAAGTATTAGGTGAACATCGGCACAATAAAAAGTGGTCGGGATTTGGCATTTCTTCTCTCAATTACAAACAAATTGTCGCCCAAGGGTGCGCGAAATTACTTCCTGCTTGCTATTAACGTAGCCTCCCGCGCAGCCTAGTCGGTAGCGCGCTCGACTTCTGTGCGAGCGATCCCGGGTTCGATTCCCAGTGGAGGAGCTCAAAATTTCGATGTTGATCCAGTATCGTGAGGACAATTGGGAAGCGACTTGAATAAAAGAAGTAGCGGACTGTGGTCATGAAAGTCAGACACACGACTACGAAGAGGCTTTACGCTGACCACGTAACCCTCTACTTGAACGTAATACGGCCGTCTGACAGGCCAGGACCCATTAGAGGCTGTCGCCCCTCCCAGTTTAGTTTTGCTATTAAGGTCAGTTTTCCAATATCAATGCATAAAATTCTCGACTTCGTAACACATTTCAAAGATTGACCGCCTGTTTGCACGGTCATCGTGTTGGTCCACAGTTGGAATTCCTACCTGTCGATCGCGGTGTTTCTCCTTGCTGACTGGAATTTGTTCATTAACATTAGCTGACAGGGTTTTTTCCCCTGGAAATCTACTGTTTCAATGCAGAACCGAACATTTTTCACACGGAATAATGAACAATAGGAGCAGTTCCATCGTCGATTGTAATAGGACGGTCCGAATCTGGCTGGATGGTCAGCAAGACATTCTTCGAGTGGGTCGACAAAGGATTCAACAAATGGCTATTAGATCAAGATATACCTAAGCCCGTAAGTAATATTTTTCATCGACGGTTACCAAGCTCATTTAACTTATGAAGTAAGTAAATTCTGTGACAGCAACGAGATCATAGTGTACGCCCTGTACTCCTATGCAACGCTTATCTTGCAACCAAGCGCCGTATCAGACCTCAAAAAACAAATTGGAAATTGGTTGTCCGCAACCACCTGACGGAACATAATTTGCCTTCCATTACAAAAGTTCAGTTTGTGCCACTTATTGTAGTCGTTCTTGCAAAAGTAGATACACCACCAACAGTAAAAATCGGATTTCGTACATGTGGACTATATCATTTTTATCGACGCCATTGACTACACAAAATGTGTCAAAAGTGTTGGCGAAAACAAAGAAAGAACTCCGAATCAGCCAAAAGTTAGTGAAGAAGATATTCGAACTACAAGATAAGTTATTACTGCATACAAAGATGGCATTCAAAATGCAAGTGATAACTTCAATACAGTCCTTGAAGTTTTGAGTTTGCCTTCAGTTGCAGCGCCGATCGACGAAAAGCTACCAACTGATGATCAAAATGCCAGCTTACCAGAAGATGACGTTGCAGTAGCTGAAATCCCCGTAGTTGATGCTAACAATGAACACTTGTCACAGGGCACTGTTACTGTTAGCCAGGAATTAGTGAACGATCTTCTAAAGTCATTTGCTGCTGAAGTCACACCAGTTCAAACAGTTGAAAGCAGAGTGGACGCAATACCTACTCCAAAGAAACCTGAAGAACAAAGTGCTATTTCAGTACAGCAGGAAGCGGAAATGAATACTGCCGTACCAAACGAAGAATCAGATACGCCTGCCCCACCAAAGGAAACAGAGAGGCCTTTAAATGTTCCGATAAAGGAAACTTTGGTCCACTCCAGCATTTGTGCCAACAAATGAAGAACCAGGAAACGCATCAAATCCACTCGATGAAGTTAAACCAACGGAGGATGTAACAAAAGACACTGAAATAACACCTTTAACGATTGAGAGTGCTGCTACTGCATCAAGTGAATCAAGTTAGAAGCAGAAAAAAACAACAACTCTTCAACTATCATGCCAACTTTTAAAAAACATCTGTTCTGGCCCAAGAGTCCAGTCAAAAAGCCTAAAAAGAAGACAGAAGTTACCGTTTGTAATTAGCTCAGAGGAATATCTCCGAGCACTGACCGCGCAAAAGAAGAAACTTAAAAAAAATGAAAGAGAAAAAAAGAAGGTGAACAAGTTGAAAAACCCCAATAAAAGGTGAAGTTGATGCCCACTGCTGCTGTAGAACAGCACAAAGAATGAGACGTAACTGACTACGGCTATGGAGCCTTATGCGCGGGATGTGGAGTAATTCTTAACGATTTTGCTTTGGAAAGGAGAATAAACCAGTGGATTGCGATTAATGACAAATTGTTTCATCTTCGATGTATCTGGCTATGCATGGGAAGATCTCGCAGGCAAGTTATTCCTTTGTGCAGATTGTATCAACTGACTGATTTGAACAATATATAACAGTGAAGAAGGCTATTGCAAACTTACTCATTATAATAATTATAATGTACAACTTCCGAATGTTCTTGCCAGTATTTTCCGCTGCCATTTTTGCAGATCAGATTAATTCCGATGTGAAATACAATATTAGGCCTATAAAATCATTGCTCTTTTTAATTACTGCCTAAAATCAATTTAATCAACTCAACAATCGATAAACGGTCATACACATCGCAATTTTTCATTGATTTAGTTGACGCATGTTAGGGAATGTGCCAAAACCCATCTCTTTACGTACTTGTTATGCTAATGTTGACTTTGCGGTGCATATTTTTTTCTTAAAAAAAAAAAATGAATGTCACCCGGTAAATATGTGCTAAACCACTTTCTTCCGAAGTTGTAATACTGCACCAGAATCTGAAACTTGCTCTTCTCACAAATGAGGAAATAACTTTAAAAACCTAACATGCTCACATAACACGGAGAGAACCATTTTATATTCAAATAGACTATTCTAAATAAAATTATCTAATACAACATTGACTGTAATCGATGCGTTATTAATAACCCATACAAATGTAGAAACTCCTTTCATTTATATTCACTAAGGGAAAAACCTAATACTAAAAAAATTGAACAAAACCCAAACTGAGGTTTTGCCAACTTCAAAGCTCACAAATACAGCAGTTTGCAAATATCATCAAAAGAAATCAGTGACTTTTACGCGATAACAGTCACCAGTCAAAGTACCATCAACAAAACTGAACCGATTATTCGAGTAAATCATATCCCAGATCACACTATGACTTTTGGTGTACACTCAATCAAATATAATCTGACCGCATTCTTTAGCAGCTCTTAAAAAGTTTAAGTCCAGAAATTCATCGCAACAGCATGAGAGACCACTGCGCGAGTTTTAATACAATGAGTTTATTAGTGAGGTTTAGAGTACTAATCTTTGTGAAGAAAATAATGTTTAGTATATGATCTAGTCGTGATGTAGTGAAAAATATGTAAATAAAAGTAATTATAACTATTCTTTTGTTGTTACTGGCCATAAAATAAATTATAATACAGCGATGTTGCTACGTCCGTAATCATTAGCGATGAAGTTTTGCTTATGCGCAAAACGTTAAATACTGTTTCTGAAACTTGTAACAAATTATACAACATGGTTTTCATATACAGAATCTAACAAAATTGTAGTCAATGGAAGATTAGCTCATAGATGCACTGTAACTGAAACAAAATTTAGTTGTATATAACATTTAATTTGCTTTTATTTCAGTAAGAGTTAAGTTTGAAGTCTGTCTACCTGATGTCTCTCATGGCCATACGCGCTGCGTCACGTTACTTCCCCCTACCCTTTTCGTCCATAAAGCTGGCGTCGCGAGTTCGAATCCCGAAGTGTGTTATTCTTTTCTCACAAAGCTCCGTCATCTATGTTCGTACTGCACAGACGCATTAATTTGACTCCTGTCAAACGCAAAGGAAGTTGTATTAACAGAAATCTGACAACGATTACATACCATTACTTAGAATTCACTCTCCCTATTTAGAAAAATGCGGCTTACTAACTGCAGAAATCTCAACATTGGCCAGAATAACGGACTGGCTGAGTGGCCAAAAACCAACACTTTCTTTGTTTTAAAGAATACTAGCGCTGACGGTGAAGTACTATTTGATAACCGGAAAAGGCAATGTCTCTTGAATGTACGTAAGGAGTATTTATTACATACAATTTGGAGATCTGAAGGTAACTGCATAACATATCTTGGAGATACAAATGAACTGTTTAGAATATCTTAGTTGGATTAGTACTAATAACTAATTACGCATCATATGAAAATCTATGGAGACGACGTGTTAAGATGTTTTCCTTCAAGTGCCCGTGGCGTTTGATGCTCAGCTGGAAACGCTTAGCGGCGGGCGCGGCCTATACTCTCCACCTGTAGTTAAATATCATTGCTTCCCGAAACACGATGGTCGCAGTACGCGCTAGCATGTGACTTTAACAAAGCGCCTAATGTCCGTCGCTTAACTGGAGGAAAATGTACCTTTAGCTGTTCGTTAGGAATTTGTGACGTCATCTCTACTTTGACCAACGAAGTACACGAATTTTGAATTTACTTATGATCTATGACTGGCCGGGGTAGAGTATGAGTGTGTGTTCCAGGGGTTAAGTTGAAGATACCATCCCGGCCTTTGCCTGGTGTGATTATCAATTATGTGGCTGGCCGCTGGTATCGAATCCAGAACCTCCAGACTGCGAAGCTTTTTCATCTATCAATTGGGTTACGGCCGTTCGGTATAAAGTATAGGAAATCATCTCCCAAAAGTTTGGAATAAATATCAACGCGCCGTCATACGTCGGGATTTCGATCGGGATACAGCAATGCAAGTCTCACAGCGATGTTTCAGGCTGTAAATGGTGTCGCTAAGCTCAGTGGTCAGCAATAATCATTCAAAGCTCTTGTCAAGCCGACAAACTGTATGGATGGGTACTTAGCGCTGAAACACGATTTTCCCTCAGCACCACACATATGCTCGACCTGTTTGATATCCTGGTGGCTAGCCCACATAGGCTGGCTAATTCATACGAACGATACTCTTTTCATAAAGAAATTGCTCTACCAGCCTTTCCATTCAAAAAGGTACTGTCGTCCCGAATGTATCGCATATTCTACGGCATAGGAGCAAACAGATGGGTCCACGACATAATCCGTATATCGTTTTGTATTCCTGTCCCTATGGAAAGAGAAGTGTGTACCTACCTAATCAGATGACATCCTAAAGCCCTACAGTATCGCAATGCGAAGCTTATTTCCGAAAATTCGACGAATAGTAACGTTTCCCTGTTGTCTCCAGATAAATGTTCGCCTGGAATCGATGGGTAACGAAAATCGAGACTCCTCGATGAATAACACAGTCTCCACGGTCCTGTGGATAACGTCGGGGTCTTGAGAGTGGTGTAGAAGAGGCACATGGCTAACGTCCTGCTGTCAGCAATCCTGGGTGATCTTCCAAGTTTCTACTGTTTTACTAAGATATGCAACCTTAACAAGAACCTGGTTCCCTTAAGTGTGTTCGCAGGGGAACATAATCCCTCACACTTGTAACTGGCTTAGGCCCGCCTAATCCATTTGAAAGAGCAGAAAATGATGAAGTCCTGTTATCCAGGTATAAGGAAGGCTAATAGCGCGGTGCTCAATGACCATTTTTTGGTGTATTGGTGGTGCATCGCAAATTGATCTGTTCACTATTTTACTCTACCTCGGTTTCAAACCCGAGTGTCGTTAGAACCGCATGTTAATATGCTTTTGTTAATATAAAGCAATGCTCATTAAATATAAGCACATTATACAGTGAGACATTATCATACTCCTCTTGTTTTAGTTACATTGATTTTAAAAATGTGGGAGAATTACGGGATCATGTGGGTCCATGACGTTTGGGAGCAAAACTGCTTACCTAAATAGGTTAACCTACCTACCTATGTTAAAATGTATTTCACAACTAGAGCCCGGATGTTTAGGCACTAAATAACATGAACATAGGCACTCAAGTCAGGTACTAGAAATTCCGAAAAATGTAAAAAAAAAAAAATGTTTAAAACTTTCACAAATAATTGGGCAAAAACTACCTTGAACACAGCAAAGTTTCTGAACATCACGCAGAACCTGTTTCTACCGGTTGAAAACAAATGGAAAAGACACTACTTTCGCAAATCTTTGCTCTAATGGGAGGACGTAATTGTTTCTTTTGCCGATTTTATATTGTCTGCTCCCAAATAAACAACCTTGTACATACCAAAAATTATAGTTGTTTCGCTGCTTCTTTCACCTGACAAGGAACGTGAAAAAGAAGCTAGCATCAGAATCCCTGATCTGCAGATACAGATCAGTCAGACAGAATTTGCACTGAAAGCCAGGATGGTAATTTCCTTAGCATTTGTTCCCATAAATGCATTGAATGAAGCATTTGATGCTCAAGCTGCTCTTTTGCCAGCAGAACTGTTACCTGTCGCTGACTGGTTTAAGGATAATTATTTAGGTGAGTGCGCTGTAAATTTATTCACTATTAAATAGTTTACTTTTCTGAATAAATGGTTCTCTGAGAGTTACGCTATTAGGAGTGGATCTTGGGAAATTAAAATAATAAACTTGTTCAGTTAGTAAATGAAATAAAAGTTTTCTA
Organism: Lepisma saccharinum; assembly: GCA_022664845.1. Lineage (NCBI taxonomy): Eukaryota > Metazoa > Arthropoda > Insecta > Zygentoma > Lepismatidae > Lepisma > Lepisma saccharinum. Next base: position 53,671 of record JAGDQP010010906.1, read on the forward strand.
CATATTGCCTTAGATTAAAAATATTACTGACAACAGTCTACCAAATTTAATACGTTCAAGAGCTAGTGGGTGCGAAAATTTTAAGAACTAGAGAAATGACTAAAATACAAAGCATGGAAACCATATTTTGGAAAGAAAGGGGAGTCATTCTCTATTATTATTATTGTTGTTTTAAATTTACAGCAGGACGAATGGCGCAAGAATTCGCAGATGAAAGAATTCGCCGTATTGTAACAAATCTTGGAACTGTTGACATTACATAATACTTGCGGAGTTTGACCCATGGAATGATAATGTAATAGTGAATATAGCATAAGACAAAATAAATTATTCAGTACCTATATTAGATTTCACTGTTTAGTTCTTGTTGCACTGTTGATTCCTTTTCAATATCTCTGTTGCAAATGCGTAGTAATGGGCAGTAATGAGATGTTATGAACAGCTATGAAGTTATGAATATGCAAAATGCATATTCCTTTACGTTAGAGATATTATCAAGATAACTTGACACAAGTTTATTTTGGAATGTCATAGGCTACCTACAGCAAATTTTGTTTTGCCTATTTCAATGTATATTTTTTATACATTGCATATTTAAATGCAATTCATATTTTTTATGAAATCTGACAACTTTCTACGAATAATCATCTAACAAGTCTCGTGGACAGAAAACTGACATTTTCTTACCTATTGGTGTGCAGCTTATTCTCTTGTATTGTAAACACTGACAAATAACAATAAAAACAATCGTGATATATT
>JAGDQP010010907.1:0-18801 GCA_022664845.1 Lepisma saccharinum
ATATATATATATATATATATATACAAAGTGGCCGGGAAACCGGCAAACCGGGACTGTCGCCCCAAAAGACTTCTGCCACTAGCTGTGAGGAGACCCCTTAATTCCTCTTGCTAAGGCTTAATTAAGGGAACCTACCGGGGTAGACACCTAATGTCCAATCCATAGGTTCACGTCTTGGGGCCTGTTAGTACCCAAGCAACTGCTTGGCGAACGAACATGAATGGGCTGCTCACCAACTCGCATTAGCTGACAGCGTGGTGAGTCAAATGTCAGCACCCCTCCTTTCTTTACACATGATGGTACAAGTAAGGAAACATCTTCGGAGGAATAATGATGTTATAATTTTGTTGTACAAGAAAGGGGACAAAGAACGCGTCGAAAACTACAAACCAATTAGTTTACTGTCAGTTCTATACAAAATGTTCACCAAAGTTATTTTGAATCGTATTGAACAGGACTTAGATTTTAACCAGGGAAGGGAATAACCCACGGATTTCGTCGTGGATTTAGCACAATGGACCACAAACAAACATTGAATGAAGTTATGGAAAGGACTAATGAATATGAACTTCCACTATGTTTGGGATTCATAGATTTCGAAAAAGCTTTCGATTCGGTCTCCTTGTCAGCAGTACTTAAATCACTTGAACATCAAGGCATCGAAAATCCGTACATCAAGCTACTGCGAAACATTTATTCGACTGCCACATCTGTCATTAGACTACATCAAGAAAGTGAAAAATTTAAAGTTGGAAAGGAGGTAAGGCAAGGAGATTCAATTTCTCCAAAACTGTTTTGTGCGGTCCTGGAGAGAGTGTTCCAAAATTTAAACTGGGATGAAGTTGGCATTAAAATTAATGGCGAATATCTTCATCACCTACGGTTCGCTGATGATATAGTCCTGTTTGCTTCAAATGCGGAAGAACTATAAACCAGAATGGAAGGACTGAATAATGAGAGTTCGAAAATCGGCCTTAAAATGAATTTAAGTAAAACAAAGGTCATATACAATCAATATGTTGCAAAAAGGGAAATAAAGATTAGCGGAGAGACAATAGGTATAGTTGATGAGTATGTTTACCTAGGCCAGCTCAAAACATCGAATGCCAAATTGACTGATGAAATAAATAGAAGATGCAAAATGGCGTGGAGTTCGTTTGGAAGACTACACTTTATTTTCAAAAGCAAACTACCAATGTGTCTGAGGCAAACTACAAATGTACTACATTGGATTCCTCGAGAAAAGAAGCGACCGAGGCGACGTCCGAATACAAGATGGGTAGATGAAATCAAGCGTTTTTCAGGAGCTACATGGATGAGGATAGCTTCAGACCGAGATATGTGGAAAGAAAAGGGGGAGGCCTTCATCCAGCAGTGGATAGAAAACGGCTGAATATGATGATGATGATGATATACAAAGTATAAGTTTGAAGAGACAGTGGCGACACGTAGCGGACTAAGGATCAAAATTGGAGAACAATTGACTGCCGTAGCGCGTCGATTTCCGGAACTTGAAATAATAATAACTGTATAGCTTGTAAGTATAGAGTGAGATCATGGAAATGTGTTGAAAATGCAGAGGAAAAGGGGAGCTTAGAGTTATTGAAGGTTAAAGCCAGGTTTTATTTTCGCGCTCAAACCATGAATAAAGGCATTCTCCCACAGTCGGCGTGTTGAGGTGCTGGTCGTAGGGGGTAAAATGTGGATTATGGCAACCAGGAAAGATAGATCAAAATTGGTATTGTGGGACTCGGTGTGCAAGGAAACTGGGGCATGTAGTTTGTTGATAGTACAGAAGTGACGATGGTTATTAATTCGAATGTGAACACGTGAACTTCGCTCTCTTCCTCTATACTTGAAAACGTGTAATACACGAAATATAGTGACTTTTTGTAATGTGAATATGTGTGATCTAATACGAAACTCGAAGCTGTAAGTATTATTCCTCCCCCCCTTCCTTATATTGCTCTCCCAGCTTTCCTTTGTACTAGTTATTTATATAGGAACCTCGATAACTCGAAATCCTTGATATCTCGAATTTTATTTATTCTCCTTCATCTTCCCTATTCCACCTCCCGTGTTAATCTATCTCTATAAGTCGAACTTCTAAAATGGAAACCTCGATAATTCGAGTTTTTGTTGTTTTCTGGACGTGCCGTTCAACCTGTATAGCTCAAAACCTTTTGCTAGAGAACCTCTGCAAGTCGAAGTTACAAAATAAATACTTCCACATGTCGAAGTTGTAGTCTGGTAAGTCTTTCTAAGTGGGAAGTGTAGGGAGTTGAACGATCTGAGCCAGGCCCCTCGCTGACAATCATGTGACGATTTTTTTTTAAACTTCTCGCATTATCATTTTCATAGATCACTTCTCAGAGGTTAGAACGGGCGTGAGGCGTGAGCCCTCATCTGCTTCCACCACTGCCAGTGCTTTCTGAGTGTCCGTTGCATCATGATCAGCGCGCAATAAAACTATTTCATATGAGCCAGTTTTAGTAACTTTTTAGGCTTCAGATTGTCTGGACTACGTGATTGGTATGCTTGTTAAAATGCACAAACAGCTATGCTGTAGGCGTGATTCGAACCCGCGACCTTGGAGATGTTGACCTAGCACCTCAGACCACATGACTACTTTGGTCTGCACGCAATTAAGTGTTTCTTATGATGATGAAGCGAAAATGTAGAATCCTTACTATAGAAGAGAAGCGTCAGTCAGTTCGGACCTTCTATATCTCGAAGTTCCGTATTATGCCTTTCGATAACACGAACCTCGCTAAGTCGAAATATTTGATGACTCGAATCTTGTCTTTTCTCCTTCAGATTCGAGTTATCGAGATTCCACTGTGTATATAAACAGATTAAACAAAATTAGAATAATAGCCCATGAATTTCACACCTGGAATTTTCTGATTACAAGGCGAGTAAAGTTCGTTATTTCATTATTTAATACTTGAAGAATTTGCAGTTGAATAAAATGTTCTAGGTCTATCAAACTGCGAAGCAAATGTAAATTTTTATTTACCACAGAAAACTATACCTTACTATTTTTCCTCTCATTTGCTTATTGGTACATTTTTTTTTTTCCTGCTTTCAGGTTTAATAGCCCAGGTGATAAGATCTATCAGCAGAAAAGTAACACAAAGGGTGGTTCTGTTACCTCTTAGGTTTAAAAGATACGTTATGTTACTTGCCAAGATTTTAGTATTTTGTGTGAAATGGATCGTAGCAGAGGTTACACGATTATTAAAATTGGTCGTTTCAGGACTTGTACTATTAATTAAGTATTTTGATGTAGTATCACTGAACATAAACCAACATCATGGTGCGATTTCTTATGTTGACAGAATTCCATTAGTAATTACGTGTTTCTGGCTATGTTCGTTCCGCGATTTCCAGTATTATGGATGTGTATGGTATGTAATTATTATGACGATTATCTGTTCTATATATTCCAGTTGTATAGAAAACAGTTACCTATACAATATGTTAAGCAACCATTTCGTGATTGATCGGTATATTATTCAGTTTCTATTATTAAGTGTAGTTGTTCCTTATATTTTTTTTAGAATTTTTGTTTGAGTAACAGAATGAGGAATTTACTTCAACAACTACCGTGCAGAGGGAACAGATAAAACGTTTCTATCGACATATCATGTCTGACTGTACAAAGCGTCTAAATTCTGAAAAAATGGTGTCAGATATATGAACTAATTTGCAAAGTCACTCGGCTCTATCAAACCCCAATGAATGTTATTGTGCAGCGAAAGCAAATTGAATGGTTGAATGGGCCAAGTGACAAAAAAAGGTAGATTCCGAGATTGTCATATAATGTGTTCTTTGTGTAATCCCATATAATACGAGCTCATAAACATACACAATACGAGCTCACATAACAGATGGTGTGACTACTGGCCTCCGAGTAGTTTAAAAAAAAAGCCCCAGTAAATAAGAGTACGTGGTATAATGATCGAAGTGTTTCTAAGAAGGAAAACTTTTCTCATTTCTAAGATGTTGTCATTCGGCCCTTATATTTCTAAACTGTTCAGCTGTAAATACACTGTATCCGACATGATTAATATTCTGCTGTCTGCTTATAATTATTAAGACCGTTTTCTTTAATGCAAGTTATGAAAAATGAAAATAAATATAAATTAAAATACCACACTAGTTTGCATTTTATGCACCGATATGTAATGTTGATAGCACTGCATCTTAGCACGTTAAAAGTGAAGCTAGTTTGGCTATATGTTAAGCAAATTTGAACTTTTACTTCAGACTTAGATGTTTGAATGTTATCAGCGCTAGCCAACCTGGTAGTCGTGTGGGTTGGGTCACCAAGCCAGCGACTCGAAGGTCCCGGGTTTGAAACCAGGATGGGGCATGGATGTGAATTTTAACGAGCATCGCATTCATAATCGCGACAGGCCGAAGTCAAAGTGACTAAAAATGGCTCATACAAAATAAAGTTTACAAAGTTATCAGCGTTAGATACTCCGCCTGAAATACTTAGTGAATGTGGCACATGTACACACTAGTGTAATCACTGGTTTAATCCGTCTACGGAAGAAGTTTATTATTTTCTAAATTTTCTTGGGTAGTATTGTACGAATCGTTTCTCTGAAGATCAGGTGAAACAGTACAGCAATTTTTCATGACTCTCTCTCCCTCTGTGATTCTCAGTACTACGTAATGCATAATAAAATTATATTAGTTTGTGCTATTATAAAATATGCGTATGAGAGAAGAGTCCTGCGTTTTTTTTTTGTTTTTTTTTTTTTTAAATAAATATTACTATTGTTTTCATACCAGTGGATCGTGGATGATCCATATGAATAAATCTAACCCATTCTCGCACACGTTGCGTTCTGTGGCATGCGTTGTGAACTTACTTGAGAATAAATCGTAACGCTGTACGGTTTGAAGAAAACTCCTATTTTGGTTTTAAAGAAAAGAGCTTTTTAACACCGGTAGAATTCGACTGGTTCAATTGATGCGAAAGACGCATATCTTATGCACAAAATTTGATTGTGTAGCCTGCCAATGTAATGTTAGAGCACTCGACCGGCAATCATTGGGATTCCATTGTCTTCTAGGATGGCTACTAAGGTTGCTGTGTATTTTTCAATTTGTCAAATCGTAAGCTATTTGATCATTTTTAAAAGAATATTATTGTTATTAATTTGCAAACCGAAAACGAGTATTTCTGAATTTCTACTTGAAGTTGATTTAAAATTTTGTTGTAATGTTGATATTAGACGTGATTACTTCGAAGTATTTCGACTATAAATGTTTGTCTATGTTTCACTTAAGTGCTATTCTGTAGTCTGAGTTATATATCTGAAAGTAACAGTACATTCCCCTCAATTTTTGTAATGTACTGTAGTGTCTAAATAGCTGTTGCTATATTCATGACGATTTTGAAAATACTTCACTGTTTATATACTCTACTTGTTAATCAAATTAAGTCGGGCATTTATTAGATTGTTTCAAAGTAGTCATGTGATTGGGCACGCCGTGTTTTGCAGAGTATAGATTTTTTTCAATATATTTGTATAGATTTATCTCCGATTGTTTCAGATGGGTCCCGAAGGCATAAGCGTATATATCTATAAGTCTTGTACGTTGAATATTACTGGTATTTGTACTTGTTGAAATAACTTGTTATAATTCGCCGAAAGCACCTGTACCAAACAAAATTTAGATCTCTTCTTTGTTTCTTCTGTTTTGATTCTTTATATCTTTTTTTTTCCTACTCTTTTACGTTTGTTTGCGCTCGAAAACGTTATTGTTTATAAGCCCTTTATTTCCCTAGGCCACTTTATTTATTTTAACTTATCTAATTTTTAGATTCTTAGGGTACTGACTTCTTTATTTTCAACATTTGTGCAGTTCTTCCTTTAATTCGCTTATCATTATATATTCTGATAGACTGTTATAGATAAAATTCTGACAGAAGGTCATTACTACAGTATTTTGGTTGATACTCATGTATTATTGTATTACCATATGGATTTATAATATTAAATGACTGAAGCTTAACAGGCTGATGATTGTCCTATGTAATATGTATAATTCGATTGTTTATATTGTACCAGAATATTAATGTTCAGTTTGTTTTTACGAGTAGTTCAGTTTTGGCTGAAATTGATTTGATGTGTTTTCCTTTGTTTGTCATTACAATTTCTTTATATACTTAATAATGGAAACCCGCATAAGCTAATACTTGTGGGTGAACCTATATTCTCAAATCAGTAACATATAATTTTAATAAGTTGTTTAACTTACACCAAATCAACTTTTAAGCTAGGAATGCTTTTGTTTCTTCACTTGATAAGCTTTCAACTTATTCTAAGATTATTTATTTATTTTGAATGGAATTAAATTGTTCTCTTGCTTCACATATATGGGAATATTATTAAAAATCCTTGGTGTTATGTTACTAGTATGATATTTGCCATTGTTTTTGCTGTTCTCACTTATTTTAAATTTTACTATGTTTTTCTTCTAGTTTTATACATACGTTGTACTCTATTCCAAATTGTTAAATGTATTTGTACTGAAAAAATAATTCTAATTTGATAATTAACAAATCGATTATATTACGCTCAAGTTTCTACATGCGTTAGTATTTGTGATACCTTACTTCATCAGTGAATAATATACGCCATTTCTATGATAATTAAATCTCAGTACTATTTATTAGCACTAGTTGTGGGGATTTCAAGTCCTACCTCGGCGACATGTCCAGAATGTCGTTGCGAACTTTGACGGGCGTCTCTGCGTAACCAAACACCAGGGAACTTGTGGTGCAAAACATCAGGAACTGACAGCTGACTCAGCAGAAGAAGTGGTGGATAATTTCTGATTGTTAGTACTCTTTTCGGAATCTTTTCATTTCGTATAAAGACATAAACTAACCTGACATTTCTAACCTATGTTCGTCAAATAGTAATTATTTTCTTCATGTAAAATGAAACTGTTTATATATATATATATATATATATATATATATATATATATACTATTTGATCTATCTAATTAGAGAAACATGAAATTTAATCAGTCCGGGTCTTTAAATAAAGTGGACGAGAAATAACATCCCCTCGAGTTGTTGCTGTTTTTCTGATAAATTGTTCTCTACTTGTATCCTTATTCTTTAACTTAAATACAAGTTCCTTAAAAGTCTTCCATCTTTGGATTTCATACCTGCCTTTCCCACTACTTGTGTTGGGGTTTACTCGATCGAATGCTTTTTCCAGATCAACGAATGCTACGTATACTTCCGTATCTTTCTCTATGTATCTCTCTCCTATTGTTCTTACAAACCAGTAGCGTTCCTTGCTCCTATCCTCTCTACGAAATCCAAACTGTTACTCTTCAATTTCGGCATTCACCCTACAACATAATCTTCTGTTCAATATTTGTAGAAGAATCTTCGCGGAGTGCGCTATCAGATTGATGATCTTCGTATCTTGCTACATTTTTCTGGAATCATTATATAAATACATATGATCAATCCAAATTGTTATGCCTTGTAATTGAACACTGTCTAACCAAAATAATTCGTGTTTCTAAACAACGATGTTTTGTCCTGGTCATCAACGTATAAAAACACACTGAAATGGTAATTCACATCTTCAAGTCCTCGTATAAGGGGACATTTTCAATCCAAAGTTTCATCGCCAATGATACTTATCTGACAAATGCATCACCTTTGCATTGATTCTGATTCAATAAATCTTAACACGTGGTTAAAGGGAGGAATTTACCTTCTTCTGTGAGCTATTTAGGAACCTCCTTCCAAGTACTTTATGAAAGCCAATCCTGTTGTGGTTGATGTTATATGCATACTCTTAGCAGCCATTTTTACTCTATAGAAACATGTGCGATGCAGAAAGCAATATAGCCAACCTACAGAAAATTATGACAAAAGGGCAGATAATTTTTGGCTTACCCACAACTGTATCTGATTTAGTCAGGAGGCTGTGTCTTCAGTCATAAGCTGTCTAATGCTCATAAAATTAGTGTATTAATAAAGTTTCTTGAATATCGTCAGAATTAAAAATCCCATTATTGTTTTATATTTTCTCTGTTTGATAGACAAGGTTGAGTATTTTTCTAGTACAGCATTGTTTCTTTGTATTGTAAGCATATGACAAAGTATTGACATATATAAATGTAGTATCATTTGTAATTCTTCGACATGTATGTGTAATACTTTGTTGAAAATAAAATAATTTTTTGCATTGTTTCATGCACCATATTATATTCAATTGCAAATTCCTCTGGGATGATAGTCATGAAATAGTTTTCTTATTTTTAAATTGATGAAGCAACTTGTTTTCGCAGAACTGTCATCTTGACAACAATGTCTTAAACCAGATATTAAGAAAATCAATTGAAGCAGTGAGAGCGAAAAGTTAAGTCCAAATTGCTTATTTTTCAGGGTGAGTGTTTGAAAGTTACAAACCACCATAAATAATCATTTGTTTAATCATAAAAGATTATTGTTTTTACTGGAGTCTTATACTTAAGTATTATCTAGAGTGTTTGTGAAATTCTCTTAATCATATGTATCAACTAAATGAATTTGTAACATGTTTGACTTACTGACAAACGGGAAACGTGACAAGTTGATTCATATATGAGCAGTATGTACACGTTGTTATTCGTTCTGAACAAGGAAGTCATGAAACGTCTCATTCGATGAATACAAAGCATCATAGAAAGTCTCTGGAATGATGATGAATTGTAGAAGGTGTCGTACGTACCGGACCCTCCTCCCTTGTACTTGGCCGGAATGCAGCATCCAGTTTGTTGAGAATTTCCATATCATGTGAGAGAAAGTTAAATTTGTGTCCTCGCTTGAGTATTGCTCAAGGAAATGCCATCATGGTGTATTTCTTCTCCCTCACTTTTGCAAGGGTTCCACGACCTAAGATGTATCAAAGGCCCCCCTCTAAACCGTACTATATTGGGAATTGTACGTATACAAGGGTTGAGAACAATTTTAAGGTTGCAGCTGTCTGCCACAGGAACACTGTCATCTGTGAACGGTGGAACATTTTGTTTCTCTTTTATTAGCTTACTGCCCATCTAATCTGGTAAGTTTTTACAGACTCAGAAAACATCTACCGTACATAGAATTAGAATGTGTAAAACGCCAATCTGTGAATCTACACAGACGGAAGAGCACTTTTACTTTACTCTCTTTCTACAAAAGTATAAAATCACCTAGAACCTTCAATTAAGGCTTTATATCGTACAAATTGATAGCATTACAGAGATTGATATGTAACCCATCAAAATAAAGATATTTAATTCACAGTTTTACCCACAAATAAAAACTTGTAAAAATCTATAAAAAGTAACTAATAAACATCACAAATGACAAAAATAGAACAGAATTCAGCACGAACTTAAAAAGCTGAAGAGTTGTTTGAAGAGTGTTGTGCCTTGCTCCAGTATCCGTCTCTGTCGAGCTTCAATAGAAAACGATAATGAAAGAGAGAAAGGGAAAGGACAGTGATACAGAGTAAAGATTAAGCTCAACGCTAATCACTATGAAGGCTCGTGAAGAAACTTGGAAAAGATCATACGAAATATACCTGCCGAATGGAAAAAGAAAAATCTGTCACATAAGTTTCTGCAAAAGAAACGGAAGAAAAATATTCTATCAAACAATAATAAAGGCCTCTGATGATGTAGAATTGAAAGACAGGTGTATAAGAATTTCACAAACACAATAAAAGTGCGGCAACGTTTCGCAGAAGGCGTGTTCACACGCTAGGGAGCGGCGATGTTGCCAACCTGGTAATCTCTTCCTACGTGAATTAGGTCACTTTCTAGCACCAGTCCTCTTTGTCCGTATCCTCTCCTAGTGTGTGAACACGCCTTCTGCGAAAAATTGTTGCCGCACTTTTAATCTGTGTTTGTAAAATTCTTATACACCTGTCTTTCAATTCCGACATGTAAGTATCTTTATTTTTATCTTTTTCTACCATCTTATATATATATATATATAAAATTCTTAACGATTACTCCGTTTGTGATTTTTATTACCTCTGCTATCTTGATTCGCTTAGTTGTTCAGCGCAGAGGATTTTGTATTTCTTGACTTAAAACACTCACGAGGAAATATTTGGAATGGGGGCTTTAGGAAATAAATGAACACAAATTTAATTGGCAAAATAAGCCTACCAAAGACAATAGCACTGTTATAGCTCTGAGGATTCTCTCCACCCAAATGTAGCCATTTCAGCTTCACTTACCGAAGACTGTCGTTTACCAATGATCTAGTCCTAAAACTGGCGCTGGTGGAACTCGAACACTGGTATCCAGCCCTCGTGGCCTAAACGGTAACGTCGCCGACTTAGCAGCAATGGGTAGGCACATGGGTTCGAACCCCATGGCCGATTATCCTGACTGAGGTTTTCCTCAGTTTCACCAGGCGAATACTGGGATAGTACCTTAAGAAAGGCCCTGGTTGATACCTTCCTCTTCGTTTACCAAATCCATCCCGGCCAATTCAAATTCCAACTCTGGTCCTGTTTCAATAAAAAAAGACCTGATGTGGCGAGTACCAGCTGTTGGACCTCAAGCTCTGGTGTTGTCCATGGGGTCAGCCTTTCTGTTCAAGTTCCAAGCCTCGGATAGACGGATTATGAGTGATAGACTATCATAATTACTGGGTTGAGGCCTGCTTTTACTTCTGTTCGTCTTTACTTCCGATGTTGAACAGACCTCATTTGGAGCAAATCGGCCTCTTTCTTCTTCTGTGCCTCCTGAGACCTTCTTGTCTCTCCTCTCACGTGAACTTGACTTGTAGCTAAGTGCAGCATTGTGGCATGTCCTTTCTTGGGCCTCATGTGTGACATTATGAGACTTATTGTGGTTATTATCTACTTAGCCTGAGCCTTTTTTAACTTAATACATTTAGATGTTCTTTGGTATGTCTACCATGTTGAAGAACTTAATATTTGATGTAAAATTTCATATTTGATCGATAAGAAGAAGGCATTAATAACATTTAGAGGGTGCGGGAATCCACTAGAATTTTCAGTCTAGAGGTGTGTGTAAAGTTGAAGTTGGCAATTGCAGCATTCACTTGTATGGTGGAGGAAAATTCAGATTAAAGTACCGGTTAGAATAGCCATGTATTTCCAAATTTGAATTCTCCGGATTACAAACCGCGTAAGCTTGCTCTGAGTCAACTCGATGCGTGTGGAGCATTCACAATTACAAGGTATGCCGATTTTTTTTTTTTTAAGAGATGGCGCTGGAAACAAGGTTTGGTTCACAGTCTCATCGCTTATGTCATTTTGTTGCTATGACAGTACATTTCAAAATGCCATTGATGTTTAAACGATTTCGAGTTTGCGTCATATTTTTTCGTGCGGAAAACATGTCGAGTTTCGAGCCAAATAAAGAACATTTGTGGCACGTACTGCTTTTCTTGTTCAGTCAAAAGAAAAACGCGAATGAAAGCCGTTGTATACTTGTGGAAACTTACGGTGACAATGTCCCAATGCAAGACGCTTGTGTGCGTTGGTTTAGACGATTCAAAAGTGGCGATTTCTACTTGAAAAAGAAAAAAACACCCAGGTTAACAAAAAAAGAAAAAGAAAGAAGATTCCGAATTGCTAGTATTGTTCGACGAAGAAGATACGCAAACTCAATAACAAATGGGATAGAGGTTGATTGTTTGTTACCGAACCATTTGTGATCGTCTGCATGTCATGGGAAAGATCCAGAAGACAGGAAAATGGGTACCACATCAGCTGAACGACAGACAGATGGAAAAGCGGAAAACGGTGTGCGAAGTTTGCTTTCTCGGCATGAAAGAAAGACTTTGTTTTTTTGCATCGGATCGTTATTGGAGACGAAAAATGGATATATTTCGATAATCCAAAACACAGAAAATCATGGGTTGACTCAGGACAACCATCAACATCGACCGCAAGACCGAATTGTTTTGGAAAGAAGACAATGCTGTTCATTTGGTGGGATCAGAAGGGTGTCGTGTATCATGAGTTTCTGAAAGTAGGCGAAACAGTTAATACCGTTCGTTATCGTCAACAAATGATCAATTTGAACCATGCATTGATCGAAAAGCGAGCAGAATGGACTACAAGAGATGGTAAAGTTATTTTGCAGCACAACAACTCCACATCACAAACAGAGAAAGCGGTCATAGACACCATTCCTTCACTTAACAGGGAACTCTTGCCCCACCCGCCGTATTCACCAGACTTATCCTCTTCCTACTACCACTTGTTTTCATCGACATCTCACGCACTTTCCATGCAACAGTTCAACAATTACGGATATGTCGAGAAGTGGCTTCATGACTGGACCACTTCAAAAGGTGTACAGTTTTTCTGGGAGGGCATCCACAAATTTCCAGAGAGATGGAGAAAATGTGTGACTAGCGATTGCCTATACTTTGAATAAGCCACTTTGTACCCTCCTCCCACATTAAACGTGTTTTTGTTTTTTTAACCACAGCTTTATTTAATACCTGTGTCTGAGGAACAAGTATGATTTTATTTATCGAAGATGATTAATTTCTTACGTTTCTAATTTGCATGTTGGTCCTTTTTTTTTTCATGCTTTCAGGTTTAATGTTCCAGATGATCGACTGCGTTGGGAGAGAAAGAATACAAAAGGCAATTCTTTCACCGCTTATACTTCTAAGATTTGTTTTATTACTTGCCAGAACTTTAGCATTTTTTGTGAAAAGGACCGTAGGAGTGGTTGCGCTACTGCTAGGATCCAACATTTCAGTAGTTGTAAGAATACTTGGTTGGCTTGTGGAAATAGTTGATGAACTGTATGATGAAATGAAACTTCGTCTAAACAATCTCCTAGGTAGAGATACACGTAGATATTTTTCTGCGGATGATTATTCACATTCAGTAGTTTTAGGCTTTATCCTTTGTTTGGTATTTAATTGTAAATATTATGAAACATTATTGTATGTCTTCAATGTGTTGTTCTTTCGTTACGTTTGTGAAAATATCATGGGGCTACTATATATTGGTATTATATATCGCGAGTTTTGTCTCTTAATTTTCTCTGTACAGTATTTCTTCTTTCATATTTGGGCGATTCCCTGTCAACTTGAGTACTTCCTCCTTTGCCTTATCGTATATTCTCTGCCTTATCGTGTTTTTGACAGATTAAATGTAGTTCTACCTTAATATTAAAATCTAACTGTAAATTAGAGAAACAGACTCATTTGGAACTATAAAATGTGTAAGGAATGCCACTGCTGTCCCTTGTCCAAGTAATAATTTAACGTTTTCAATATATATTCATTATTATTATTATTCATTATTATATCCCAATATAAGTTCATTCCGCAATTCTTCTAATTTGTCGTCTCCTGCAACTGACTGACAGTTGAGGGTCGCCATATATAGGTCCGTTCGAGTTGCCGTGTCGGTGTCCTGGCAGTCTACAGTCCAAACCCCGGCATTTTGACTCTCTGACTTCCTGCCGTTGCAAGCTGCATTCCGTACTCCGGGCAATGAGGACCTCAGAGGCTTTTTCCTTACTTGTACCATCATGTGTAAGGAAAGGAGGGGTGGAAACATTTGACTCATCACGCTGTCTGCTAATGTGGGTTGATGAGCAGCCCAACCATGTTCGTTCGCCAAGGAGTTTCTTGTGTACTAACAGGCCCCACGACATGAACGTATGTATATGAGTTCCTGTGTAGCCTAGTCGGTAGCGCGCTCGACTTCAGTGCGAGCGGTCCCGGGTTCGATTCCCGGTGGGGGCTCAAAACTTTCTGTGTTGAATCAGCATCGTGAGGACAATTGGGGAGCTACTGTGAATAAAAGACAGTGGCGATCACAGTGAGAGCTTCGGCTCTCCTCTCCCAACCCGTCTGGTCAGCGTGGGAGCAGTAGACCAACTCCTCCTTTCGGGGAGAGGTCTCATCCACTAGTGGATTGAATATGGCTGTGATTTATATTTATATATATATATATTTCTATTGTTAATTTTATGTTTGTATGGTGAATCTTAAACTTTAATAGTCACAAGCCGTTTTCTAAAATGGAAGAATTTAAAGATATTAAAAAACTATGCTGTACGTACCTTCTGTACGTTGTTTAGGTGTCATTGCTGTCCTTTGGATTTTTAGCTGTTATGTTAATTTGCTAGATGTCCTATAAACCCACTTCATTCACACCCAAAACAAAAGGAAGTCATGTCGAATCAAAATATGTAAGTTGGCATCGCATTATTTGCAGTTTGCTAACAGTTCGAATATTTATAATGTTGTTGTTTTTTTAATTACCGTAATTCACGAGCGTCATTGCTGTCCCCCTCTTCTTGCATTGAAAATTCCTTTCTAAGGCAAAGTACGTAGTCGTTTTTTTTATTTACTATTAATTGTTTAAAATGAGACCCACGTGCCAGCTTCAAAAATGGCCTTTTGTCTTTTGGTAGTTGAGAAATGGTTAGTCTGTCTCATTACTGTCCCTTTCCCGAACACAATGCACACAAAGCTTTGTTAAAATTGTCGATGCAGGGACCTTGAGGTGTTCTTGCAATACAATGGCAAATTTGTCTTGCTTTATTAGAATGGAGAATACCTATTTTTAAGAAACAAAAACGATAATTTTCAAATCTTTTAATTTTGGTATTTAAAAAAATGGCACAGTTCTCTTTTACGTAGAAAAGTTTTCACAAAGTTCGTAATTCAGTGAATTTTTATTTAACAAAATGAAAGTAAGCATTCTAAATTTATTATTCTTAGTAGTGTTTACCATGTCAGCATTTTGTCTGTTGATTAACGTCAAATATAAGACCAAATTTACAACGGTAAGTCACAAGAATGTAATTAGAAATTTATTTTGAAATGAAATAAGTATTTCTTTTCTTTCTTGATTTCGAATTATGACGTAAGTTTCCTTTATGATTGTAGTGTAAATGTGCAGTTCTTTTTATCAGATTTTGAAACCTATAACAGGTGAAAGGTGTATATATCCTTGCTGCAATTTTACAAGGTTTTCTTGTTAGAGCTTCCTCTTATCCTGGTACAGCTGCCTCAGACTAATTATCTCCATTCTCAGATTAGTTTTTCCTCCTACAGCAAGCTTTAACAATGACAGTGATGTGAAGCCACGCCAATATCTTAAGTAAACATCACACTATCAAAGTAAGCTCTTTGTTATTACAAGAAAAGTAAAATGATACAAAAAAATTGTTTAAAATTATTAACATTTTCTACTTTTCAGTCAAGTTGATTTGACTTTCTGCTCTAAACTATGTATCTAATTTCTAGTTACCATAATATTGCTATACCGTGAATCCTATAAGTTTAATTTAATCACCACAGCTATTGCATATTATGACCTTCATTTAAATGACTGGATGAAACGTGCAACAGGACAGCAGTGGCAGAAATGTATTTTTTTTTTTAATTTTATATTGTGGAGTAATTTTAGAATCCTGTGCCAAACTGCGTGACGAGTGTCATTTTAAGAAGAAAGAAGGCTCTTCTATGTTACCAAACTGATAAAAAAATGACCCCATTCACGAAAATTTATTTTTCATTTTTGTGGAGAACCAAAAATCGAAGTTGGGAGAGAATCACTTACCCATTTATATGATTCATAACAAACACTATTTTGTAATATCATGTGAGAAATAGCAACGTGAAGAATTTATTGGACTTTGAGGGAAGAACTTTTTTTTTTTCTGTCGGACGGAATCGGTACGGACAAAGAAAATTTCCCAAGAATTGATAATAAGCATGAAGTTTTCATATGCAATTTACTCAAAGAATTCAAATTCTCAATTTCCAATTTTCAAACCTCGTAAGAAAATCTTTGGCTAAAATATCACGATACTTTACGTTCGTTGCTCCCATTAGGCGTGTAGCTTCGAATGTTGAAGTGGAGCTAGTTGGATTTAAAAAAAAAAAACACGTTCGAACTGATACAACAGACGTGGATATGTAAATGTTGCCAGCACCAAAACGCTCAGCCTGCGATGTGCTAGTTTAGTAAAACCCCATATCCTAATCCTGCTCCGGAAGAGGTTTATGCTTGTAATTATATTCCCTTGGTCATTGATATATGAATCATTACGTTGTTGTTTAGAAAAAACAAAATCACAATTTTAGACCTTAGTGTAAAAAGCTCAGTTGTCATGTTTTCAGAAAACCAAGGTAAACGAAATTCAGAGCACTTTTCGTATTAATTAGCAAAGACCTGTTTCCTGTGCGTTTGATAATTAATACGGAAAGTGCTCTGAAGGTCATTTTCCTTGGTTTCCCGGAGAAAACCTGGTCTTCTGAAAAAAAAAATTGAAATCATGAAAACCGACCTTTTTACACTAGGGTACAAAATTTATCGGTGTTGCATTTTGTTAAGTCAAGACTTTTCCGCATATGTTGTATCTGAAATATAGATAGCAAATTTAAACGTTCATTTTCCTCAGTCATACGAGGCGAATGATAGGATTGTACATGGAATTCAGGCCGCGCAATATTTCTTTTGTTATAATACTATGTCAAGTTGAATCGTGGGACGGCTTCCAACCTTAAGCTAAGTAAAGCTCGTAAAATCTGTTTCAATAAGGTTTCTGTTGATCAATTATCTATATGTTGAACGCACACAAGTTTTATCAGCATCTTGGTGCATCTTTTTTTTATATATATATAGATATGGTTCTGTATTTTCTTCTTCTTCTTCTTCTTCTTCTTATTATTATTATTTCTTTTGTACTGTAACTTTCTTAGAACATTGTGTTAATATGGAATATTTGTAGTACGAGTATATACGAGTCTCTTATAATTATGTGATTATGTAATGCGTTGATGGAAATAAAAGAATTTTGTATTGTTTCATTTGGTGTATGTTTTGAAGAAATTCCGTGTATCTTCACTTATAAAAATCCTGAAATAGTTTATTATAACCATGTTTTTATATTTTCAACCGTTAGTTATATGTTATCGTCGTGCCCAAGAAACGACATTTGTAAAAAGGTGTACCGATATAAAAATATCGTATATGGATATATAAAATTAATAAATACGGAAAATACAAACACACAACAAAAATTTTCAAAAAATAACCGCATTACTTCGGTTTAGCCCTGACAATAAATTGCCACAAACTTAAAAAAAAACATTAAGGATATCAATATATTTTGTCTTGAAGTTAGGAAAATGTTGACAAACAAAACTTACTATACAATTGATGAGTACTTGCAAAACTAACTATTATAAGGGAAAAGAAAACAGGTGATAATGAAAGTGAATGTATGTCACATATATGTCGAACTATTGCTACAAAACTTTATTCTCTATGTATTCTATGTATTTTTTGAAATTTTTTTATGTATTCTTATTATGGACATGTTCTATACCATATGTAGAAATGAGTACAATGTATTGGTCTAAGAAACGCAATATATCAATATCAAAGTCTATCGTAACAAGTACTTCGTAGTTCTAAATCTGTCAGTACTGTTATTCTTATTTCATTATATGTGACAGACAAGCTAATCTCTCACTTAAACAACCAAAATGTTTATTCCGAATCAGAGCACGTTTGTATCTGCGGCTGTCAAGCATAATCACAGACTAAACAATTTTACTTCTGAAGAATCTTGAAACAGAAGCTATTTTTCACTGTATTCATCACTCCTGGTCGCTACGGAAACGTTTAAAACGTAGTCCTTTCAGTTTCTGAAATATAGGAAAGTCAAAACGTGCTAACTCAGGTGAACGTGCATAATTTGGCAAAATACACTTCAAACACGCATCTTGGTCATTTGTTCACAGAAGTCTCGCCGTTTACCTTTCTACAACTTTATGATGATCCATAGAGTCCTTAATGACTACCTTGATTCCTATTCAAATCATCACGAATAATGCTGCACACTCAACAGCGACTTACGTTCATCATTTCAACCATTTCAATTATGATAATTCATCGATCTGTAAGTATTAGCGCTCCTTAGGATCCCACTTTTTTTTCACGGTACCTTATTTTCGACGGTCATACTTTTCCACTAATATATTACTCAAGTTGATGGTAATGATAATATGATTCTCCATTTTAATGTGCTAGAAATGTTATTTTCTAAGGAGCACAACGACATCGGGCCCACATGGTTCCCATGTCGAACCCTCCTCATCAGTGTCTATCACACTGGGATCCGACTGAACTATCATTCTGAAGTAGAAAACTTTGAACTCTAAAATTTAAGATGGCGGCATCAATTCCGAAATGCAAGATGGATCGGCAGTCTAAACTTGCCGAAATTTTAAAGGAAATCATAATATTTTCGTTTCGTTTTCTATCTGTGGTTTCTTAAGGGGGTTGAATTCGATTCTGTCAAAAACTTTAAATATCGAAACCCATGATAACGCATTGGTTTCTTCATTTTAAAAAAGTATTTAAAAATAAATAAGCATACTAGCTTTTTGAAATTACTGAAAACTAAAAGGTTAAAAATGCTTAGAGGCTAGGCAGGCTCCAGCTGTAAGGCAAGGTGGCCCTGAAGGAAAGCAAATATTCACATTCGGCTCGTAACATATTAGGAATCAGAAATATATCTGGTGTAGTAAAAAGTAATCCATTATTTTTGCATGACATTGAAGGCTTGACTTACCATAGTTAGAATGATCCGATTTAGGTCACATATGCGCCGTTTTGTGCGATAACGTGGTGCCATTTGGAAGGTAATATCATGATGCCTCTCTCATAGAAGCCCTTGTCCCTATTGGCAAAAAATTGAGACAGTCGATTTTCACAAGCCTCTCTTGAAGCGAATTTT
>JAGDQP010010907.1:38288-54423 GCA_022664845.1 Lepisma saccharinum
GGGACAGTGTCGAAGGTGATGACGGCCTACACAACACACGGGAAAACCACATCGGGGAAGCGGAACAGTGGGCGGAAGAAAAGCATCAGTGACAGGGCACGCCGGGTATTAAAGCGCATTGTCACGCGGAACCGTCGTGCCACTGCGGCGCAAGTGACGGAGGAACTCAATCAGCACCTCCCCCAACCTGTTTCGACAATCACAGTCCGCCGCGAATTACATGACATGAACTTACGGGGTCGTGTTGCACGGGCCAAACCTCTCATCAGGGACCAGAACGCTTTAGCACGCCGCAAATGGTGCCGCGACCATGCAACTTGGACCGTTGACGACTGGAAACGTGTGGTATGGTCGGATGAGTCACCATTCACCCTATTCCAAACCACGGGCCGTGTTTATGTGTGGAGAACGCCCAAAGAAGCGTATGATCTGCAGTGTCTCCGCCCAACTGTGAAACATGGCGGCGGCACGGTGATGCTGTGGGCCGCAATATCATGGTTTTCATTGGGTCCTGTAGTCACACTTCGCGGACGCATCACTGCCAACGATTATGTCGCAATTTTAGGAGACCACTTGCATCCTATGGTCCGGATGTTGTTCCCGGACAATGACGCCATATTCCAGGATGATAATGCACCCATTCACACAGCTGGAGCTGTTGCAGCGTGGTTTGAGGAACATCGGGATGAAGTTCAACACCTCCCCTGGCCCGCCCAATCCCCAGATCTCAACATAATTGAACATCTGTGGTCCATCTTGGAAACACGACTCCGGCGACGATTTCCACCTCCATCCTCTCTCACAGAACTGGCCGATGCCCTGCACGAGGAATGGTGTAATATTCCACTTGCTACCATTCACGACCTCTATGCCTCCATCCCACGTCGCATCAAGGCTGTTCTGAAGGCGAAAGGTGGCCCGACACCATATTAATCTGGTAAGTTGCACTTTCGTTCAGGTGTTTCCATTATTCTGATAAGCATCTGTATATATTGAACACATACTGTAATAGTACCCTTCTGCAACACACTCACTCAATGTGGGAGTATTTAAGACCAATAATATTCGATTGATATTGAATTATTTAGGATCAAGGAACACTTATATTTTATGTCTGCTTACGGAAAGGGCACTTTTGTGGAATTATGGAGAGTACAAATGTTTCACCTATAGCATGAAAAATTATGAAGTGTGAAAAGACGGATATAAAAGTAAACGCAATCCACGATTTTACAGAACTAAACTAATTTGTGTTCGAAGCAATTATCCATATTTCTTTATTGAACAACTTCACAAGCTCACATTGAAGGCATGTAATGAATTTAATGCATTTATAATATATTCGTTATTTTATTCGATTAAATTAGTATTTTTGCTACGATTAACCGTTGTACATATTCTTACAAAAGAAACAGCTTCACTTAGTGGAAGCTGTGAATAATGCTAAAGATACTGTTATAAAATTTGAAAGAGTTAAAGGAAATTGTCTGAAGGAAAACAAAGCAAGTTGCAGTATATTTGAGTTTGAATGAATGTATGAAAATATTTACAAACATCCAGAAAATGAAGTCTAATTACAGTATAAGACATGCCCTTTCACGCATGTATCCCGAATATTTCTTAGGATTTTCACGGATTTGGGGGAGATTCAAAGATCTGGATATGAAATTAGATATCAAATACAGATTCTTTTAAAATTACACCGACAAACTTCTGATGGTGATTCCTCACATCAAAACAAGACGAAAGTTCCTCCGACAAATTTTCGAAATGCGTTTATTTTCGAAGCTTAAGAGTCCCGAAAGCGTGGGAAAATGAAGTTCAGAGCTTCATATATCTAACATCACAAAAAGTAGAGCTGATGTGGCATGGTCCCGTCAAAGACTAAATCTGCACTATCCCAAAATGCATGTCAAAATTCTACAATGGGCGCGCAAGGGATTTCCCAAAGAAATTACAGGATTCCCAGAAATTCTCTAAAGTAAAGATTGGTCGAAATGAGCATGAATTGGACGGTTTTCACCAGGAAACAATAATTCGTTTAAGCCAACTCGATATCTCAAGTAGATTCCATACACCGAACAATTTTTAAAAATGCGTCATTGCATAACAAGCAGGAGTAAGAATTGCATAATTTCATCGAATATTTTATTGATTTGCTATCAAAGAGATAGAATATCATTGTCCGATTGGATGCTGAGGATGAAGTATGCTGTCCTTACACGGGAAGTCTTTGCCGGCCGGGTGACCGAGCGGTTTGCGGCGGTACGACATCGACTCGAAGGCCCCGGGTTCGAGTTCCGGCAGGGGCATGGTTGTGGATTCCAACAACTAAAGGCGAATCGTGACGGGCCGGAGTCTAAAGTTACTAGACTGGCCCATATAAAAATAAAGTTTACCAAAGTTTTTACGGGAAGTCTTTTAACTCATGCTCATTTCGATCTACCTTCAGAAGTATTCCGGAATCCCCTAATTCCTTTGGCAATCTCTTGCGCGCCCTTTGCGGAATTTTTAAATATACATTTTGAAATAGGAAAGGTTTAAAATCGTTGAGGGTACGACGCCGCATCAGCTCTACTGTTCGTGGTGTTAGAAATATGAAACTCTAAGAATCATTTTACCACGCTTTCGGCACGCTGTAGCTCCAAAACATTGCATATTTCGAAAATTTGACACACTAATTCCGAATTTTGAAAGCGAAACTAATAAAAGTGCAATAGAAGCATATAAGATTTCCAAGCTTTTTAAAGGTGCTTCAGATTTTGTACAACCTGCACCCAGATCTACGCCAAAGATTATATTTTATACTCTGAAACGAATAATTATGTATACGGTATCTGTGCAAAAATTCAAACTTTAAAATAAGGCTGAACGGACTGGTAGTTTTACAAGAGAAAACTGTCATCAAAGTGAGCGTATTAGCATTAGTATATGGTCGAGAAACTCTCGTTCTCGACAAAATCTAACCTGATGTTTCAGATATGGCTCGATATGGCTGAACTATGCGAACTATAAGGATATATTCATGAATTTAATACTTTTCCGCACAATACCGTAACTGTGCTGTACTAAAATTTTAGAAAAACAGCCCCGAAATATATTATTTTAAAGAAATTTGTTGTGTTGCTTTACATAACTGCCAAGGATATTCTTTTCTATATATCCCCTCCCTTGAGAATTTCCTATCTACGCTACTGCTCATCGGCACTAGGAGATGGATTGAACCTTGGAGGAATTAGATTAGACTATCTAGACAATTTTAATTCCTCCATGGATTGAACCGGTAAACACCTTTCTTTCCACTGAGAACAAGTGTAATTTTGTTAATTAGTAATAAAGTGGATAAGTAGTGAGAGTACTAAATAAAGTCATTTTGCAACCGGAGTTAGCGTGTTTCTCGGAATAAGCGAACAAAATAATAATTAAAATGTCAAGGTCGGTTAATAGGTATGAAAAAGGTCTAGTCAGGGTAAAACGTCAAATCCAGTATGGGTAAAAGTTCAGAAGGCAGAGTGAGGGAAATTGTGTAGAAGGAAAATGTATAAATATAAGAAAGAAGCAATGTATATGCGTGTAATGTAAAAGAATGTGTAAATGGGTGGTTGTGTCGGGGTATATCTCATCTAACCTGGGGGTAGTTGAAATAATACATCAGCACATCTTTAGTTAATTTAGACACCCCCTTACTAAACAAAATTAAACAGGTGGCCTAACCCCTAGCAAAAATAAGCAAAGCCCTCTCCTTTGGGTAATAAATGAATATAGCCATAGATCTCATGATAAGCTTATTATGAGATCTATGATATAGCTAATACTAACTTGGACGACCCCTAACGTTAGTTAAACATAATTCATTAGATTGCACATTACTCACAAATAAAACGATAATAAGAAACTCAACCTTGCCTTTTGGATATTGTACCTGGAAATAAAGTAAGCAAACTCCGAGTAAAATGTGTGTAAGTATTGTGCCTCAAACATAAAAGTACTTTTCTATTAAGTTGAGAAAATTATAAATCATACATTGTTTTGGGGTTAACTATAGCAGAGCCGGACCAATTTTTATGAAATGGGAGCTAAATTGTAATGTGGGTGACATTAGAAACGAATAATAGTGTTGTTGTAGTGAGTTTTTAAGATGCTTTAAGACGCACGTCATGTGGTGGCGGAGGAGACTACTTGGCGTAGAGTTACAGTTGTTGTCATGTGGATGCGGGTAAGGCAGTGTCGAAATGGCGCGCGTTTGTGATGGTTGTGACATTGCGTAAACTGCACGCCTCACATTGCGTAAACCGGCACTACTATATAAATGCCTTGTTTTAAATGTCGGAGGTGACATTAAGTATAATAGTAAAAATCCGAGTATATAATAGATTGTGTTAAGACGTAGAACACTGTATGAACGGAACTTGGGAGAGTAATCAAAGGTTTGTCTTCTCTGAAGTTTGAAACTGTAGAAACGGATGCAGATATTGCAAGTAGGGGCAGAAAATAGAAATATTTTTCATGAATACACGTTGGCCCCAACTTCAGGAAGTAACTCTACCATTCTGTACGTACGTAAAAGTAAGACTGTTAAAATACATTGAACCTGATAACTAGCCCGCAAGTCTTCGCTTTCTCGGCATCACTATTCTGCCAGAAAAATTCAGTTGGGCTCGTTTTCGGAAGAGATAACTCGGAAGTGAATTGAAATCATTTAATCACATCACTAACCCGCCTTCGTTCACTCAGCATTACTGTTTTTCGTATAGATATAACCTTTTGTGCCTTTGCGACGCAAGTACACATAAGTGAAAGTAGGTGGTGTTAAAAAATACCTTCGAATTTGACCACTAAACCGGCTTCGCTTTTCTCGACATTGCTTTTTTTTTTTTTTTTTAGTAACAGCACCCGTTAACCCCGTTTTTGGGTCATAGCTTTACCATTTTGTATTTAAGTAAAAGTAAAAAATATACAATGTGACTACTATTCCGCCTTTGTTTTCTCGTTACTCTGTGAGTGATACCCGACGGATATATCTCTGGAACGTAACTGTACCATTCTGAACATAAATCAGGTACAATTGAAAAATCGAATTTGACCGCCTTCGCTGGCTCGGTATCTTGTATGATATTTGGATTAGTAAATTTTGTATTTTGTTGTCATTTTAGTAACTAATGACTTCGGCCCGTCTCGAGTCCATTAGCTGCTAAGTTTCTGAAATTTACAAACATCCATGCTCCAGCCGGGATTTGAAACCGTTCGAGTCGCTGGGTTGGCGCCTCAACCCACACGACTATCAGGTCGGCCTATGGTATTTGGAGCAAAAATAATACTTTTCATTACTGTGCTTTTTTGGAGAGTACATAACTACAATTCTGAACATTCGTAAAAGCCGGTAGTGTTAAAGTAAAACAATCGGACTTTACTACTAACATGCCTTCGTTCACTGTGTATATATAGTAAGGATAGTAGATAACATGGATGGAAGATACTACAAAAGAAAAAGACGGTAGCGGCCAGGGCTTTACTTTAAGTCATATCTCGACATTCGCCTAGTGAATCTGCTTTTGAAACATAGGAAAACCTCAGTGTGAAGTCCACACACCCCACATCCATGTTTTACTTATGAGACACCACTATGGATCTTTAGAGAGCAAGATACGTAAAAGATGATAAAGGTAAGGACCCTAGCCTTTCTTACTGTACATTCACAGAATTTGTCTGTTGAAACGTGGATAATTATTACCGAACTTTAGCCAGGGCTTTTGGCTTTGGGTCTTTACTCCTATAGTTGCTAAATAGAAACAAGAACGTTTTAGGTACTTTAGAGCTGCTTTTCATACCCGCGATCATGCGCTGCTTGCGTTAATGTGTTATTACGCTATGTTTATCTCCTTTTGCCCCTTTTGGGGGTTTATCTTTAATCCAATGCCATTTTATTAGGAATTGTACAAGCATTTAACTAATTTTCATCTTATATGTACTTGACCCGTATATGTGTGCTGTTTTCCATTGTACTTGTAGAATAAGCGGCTAATGAGCAGATATATTAATTGTGTTTATGCTCTGTACATACCTTGTTATTTGCAATTCCTAATGATTGGCACTATACGAATTTAGTATCGTAGCTTATGTGTGAGGTCATATTAGTCTTTACATGATAGTGTGTCACACTGCACCTTGTTACCAGCTTGCATGCTGCGAATATTGTTTAGTAACTATTTGGTGACGTTGCTTGCAACCCTAATTTTTTTAGAGCAATGACATTTAAACGGCACTATATTATACGTATTTATGATGATTAATATTCTTTTGACGTTTTTATTTTTTAAAAACCCACTTTCCTTTTTCCTCTTTTAGTTTCGTTTTCAGTTGCTAGTCACTTCTTATTCTTTCTTTGCACTTTGCTTATCGACGGACGTACAATGATATTGTTATCTTAATATGGTGTTTTCACATGTTGTTCACTATAATTTACCCTTAATTTGTATGAGATTTTACAATGTTGAAGCATATTACTTTCCCTCATAACAGAGAGAGAGAAAGAGAGAGATTGAGAGGGAGTTTGTTGCTCTTCCGCGCGAAAGTTTCTTTTGTTAAACATTTTGTCTGCGTTAAGTATTTTTTATCTTGTGTATGAGAGAGAGAGACCGCTTGAGAGCTTTGATAAGAAATTTGCCTAAAAGCATTAAAGTCTCCTCAAGGGAAAAGATTTTGAAGCTATGCCTGCCTGGAGGTCATTGCACAAGCTTTACGGAGAACAAAACCAGAAATTATTTTATATCTGCATTAATTTTTTCTCCTGAGTATTTCTTAGTTGTTTCGTTCGATTTTCTTTTATCTTTAAGCTAACTTTATTTTTATTGTTTTCTAATGCGTTGTCTATTTTCGTTTTTTGTTTTATTTTGCTTTTTAAAAATGAGTCATATGATTTAACGTACTAGTAGATGTGTAGGACAAACTAAGGTGCTTATCTGCACTAGTCATACACCTGCATGTTTGTTGAATGGAACATAGAGATATGGTGGTAATTATAGCACTTAATAGCCTTTTAACACGTGTAACTGCACTTAATAATAATCATTTCTGATTAAAACCTTTTAGCTTCGCTAATGGAAGATAAACGCCATTACTTGGTTAAAAGCCTGAGATATGCTGTGATAGTTACGTACGTGTTGACCTAAAAACTGTTACGGATGCAGATTAGCTGGTATATAAGTCGTAGGGTAGTTTGATCATAAAAGATGGTACTAAGTGTTTTTTTCAGTTTCATATTGATTATGTTGAAACGCAACGAACACAAGTTCTGTAAAAATAAAAAAAGAAAGATTTCAAAAAATAAAAAGACAGATTTTTAAAAGACGGAGGAATATATTATACGCTATAGAGAAACGGTTGCCCGTCTTTAGTAATGTATGTTCTCTGTGTTTGAAATGACCGTGTCGTGTTATGTGTGGATATCAAGGACTGGTATTGCTTACAAGGAGTATATTTCAGTCGATGGTCAAACATTCCCAAAGATATTTTGTATTTGTTACTGTGTCTTAGTTTAAAAAGGAATGAACGAACGAAATAAATGAAAACTATGGTTTGGAAATTTACATGTCGCTATAGACCACAAAAGTCTTCCGTCAGATCCGGTTGGTTGCCATGGTAACCCGCCATGTTTAAGTCTAAACAACAGTGAACAGTGGTTGGTTTATGTAGTTTCTTCGATAATTCATCATGGGTATGTGATTCGTACCAGATTGCATACATTACAATGAGAGAGAGGCATGTCGCTTTTTCATGTTTCCAAATAATGAAAACCAGAAAAAGAAATGGAAGAAGGCAATTAGGTAAGTAAATAAATTTTATACAGTGTTATTGAACGTAATTTTCAATGCGCTGATATAATTACGAGGATAGTTCATCGAAGTTTGCAGAGCTCGCGATTAAATGAAACGGAGAAATTATAAGAAGTTTAAACTGAAGTTGCTCATGTGGGCATTTATTCCGAAGTTGGTCGTCCGCCTGGTTTTCGACTGAAACCCTAATGGAAGCTACGACAATTTAAAAATTACCAATTTTTATGTTCAGTTCCCTGATTTTATATTTCGTTCGGATACCGCACGGGGTGGAGATGTTTATATTTATTATTTACAATATTGCTTTTTGCATTTTCAAAGACCTCTTAAAGACCATGGGAACGTGGAGGTTAGGTAAAGTTAGGTGAGGTCGTGTATATTGTCAAATATATTTTAATATGTTCATATTTATTATTAATAATTGCTTTCTTGGATTTTTCGTAGATTTCGTTGTTTAAAGTGTCTAGGTATATTGAATGCATTTGCAAGTGTAAATGAGGGGAAATCGTGAAAAGTATACAAAAATGTGTGCATATATTGCAAAATTTAACTATCGGGAGTGAAATAGAGGAGAACAGTGAAAATCCGAACAAACAAATATTAAGTGGTTGTCTGGCGACGTAAAACTATAACTGCACGATTTTTCAAAACATTTCGTATTGCGTTAGGTCGCAAAATCAATTATTGATTTCGGGGAACAGTAATTATTTTGCACCGTATCGCACGTATTATGAATAATGAAGTTTACGAGCGAACTTTAGGACACGTGAGTAGGGTTATGTACAACCATGAGAGATTCCGTTCGTGAAATACGACATTGACATTTAATACATTACCTACTATAATTCGTTTCAGAAGCGAAAATAACCCATGCACTACTTATATTACACTACCCTTTTGCTTCGAACATGCACTGCTTTAAATTACGTGTTTACAAACATAATTTATGGGAATAAAAATCAGTTACTCACTCAACTTCATACATCTTATTCTTCATACTAGCTTGCACTTTCCCTCGAGTGAACATCAAATCTCCGTCATATGTGAGGAGAACTACATGATTGGACTCCACAGCATCCTCTCCTCTTTCAATTAGTTTCTGTTCGTCATCGAAAAAATCAACTATTCGAAAAAATTTAACAGCCATTGCTTCAACAACTGACTGCCTACGTTCCTACCATCAAACATACTTGACGGTTCACTGTTGTTTAGACTTGACCGCCGCTGCTGCTATGGCAACCAACCGGATATGGCGTCAAGCCTTTAGTCCTCCATAAAGTAAATGCAGGTTCAAATTTTTGGATTGTAAATTGCGTTTGGTCTAGGTCCTGACTTTGGGCCTATATTCGTATTACCTTAATGCTGAGAGGTTATTATAGTACGCAAGCTAGCAACGAGCTCGCGAGTGGCATCCCCGTGAGTGTAGGCGTATTGCACACGTAGTTAAACATTATATTGCACCCAGTCCAGGCATTGAACCCGGCATTGTAAGATGGATTTCAGAATAATACTTGAAATCTAAGACAATTACAACTGAACATAAAAAATAAATTTGTATACTAGTATTTGGAAGGTCCATAATACCTGTCGGCTTTGCTAAATGTAAGCTGGAGTTTTAGCGCAAGCTGTCTAGTTGAAGCAGATGGGACAATACTGTGTTCTATCATGGAATATACTTGTTGCTTATTGGTAGTTTTATAAAAATAGCATACGCAACAGTAATAAATAACAACGACGAGGGTATTAAGGACAGGACAGTTTAGCTCATAGGATTTTGAATTGCAGTGGAACACACTATAAAATAATATTTCTCTCTTTAAGATCGGGGGAATCTATGGCTATGAATGCTGTCATTTGTTGAATGTTGGAGTCTTGGTGAATTCTTTTGATAATGAATGTCAAATTCATAGGAAACAGCGTTTGCAGTCATTAGAAGATAGGATAATGATTCTAACGCTATTTGTAATGTACACTAATGGAAAATGAAATTCATGGTAATGGGCAGTACGGGTGTTTATACCATTTGCTGCAATTCATTGAAAAAGTACACCACAGATGTAAATACAAATAAAAGCAGCGTTTATTGATTATACTGCGCGACGGCCAACCTTTGTGGATACAAAATTAAAATGCACATCCAAAAGTGGAAAACATGTGCATGCAATGGATATGAGCTGTATGTAGCTTGTTTACTAACCAATGCTGAGATGTTGCAAACGAAGAATAAGCGTTGTTGAACATAGGAAAAACTGTCCACCACCTCCTAATAACGTATGACTACACGCACAGGACAATGAAACCCAAGAAAACAATATGCAGAATGTTTTTATCGTTCTAGTTTTTAAATTACAGGCGCTGATGTTTATTGAAATACAAATAAATGCTTCTTAACATGTCGTAGACCATTGTTGTCCAACATAGCGCCATAGGGATAAGAAAAATTGTAACAAACAAATTCACAAATGTTTTTGTAAGTTTTAGTAAGAAAGAATGAAAAAAATTTTAAGAAAAGATGTAACGGAAAAATTTGCAACAAAAAGGTTTAGTAAGAAAAAAAATTAGTTATACTTTCATAAAAAAATTTCATAAGAATAAAGTTTGTAAGAAAAAAGTGGGAACAAAAAGTTTTTGTAAAAAAATCGTAACAAAAAAAATTGTAAGAAAAAAGTTTCCAACAAAAGGTTTATAGTTTTTGTTTTACAATAAATAATTCATAAGAAAAAAGTTTGCAACAAAAAAAAATAGGAACAAAAAGTTTTCGTAACAGTTTTCGATTTCGTAAAAGATCTTTCGGCTTTTTCGTGTTTGCAGAAAAAAATCTACCTTTTAAAAAGTTGTACTGTTTGTTTTCAGAAAATGTTTTAGGTAGCAAACTGTTTTCTCCGTTTTGGTTTTAATCAAGTTCTTTTTTCTTAGAAAACACAAAAAGACTGAATGAACATTACAGAATCTATAATTTTGTTTGAAAGAAGATAATTACAACTAAGTTGAACTCTGAATATAACAATACATACAAATACAACTAATCTGTATAGCAGAGTAATATGATACAATGGATATTGATCGTTAATACTCGAATTGATAAACCAAATAGGAATTTTCCAACGTAGTCATTTGCTTGAGAATAACACAGACGTCACGCGGTGTAAGTAATTAACAGAATTCGATGACGCAACTGTCACAAACGTCGGCCATGCATTCACATGCTAGAATTACAGGTATGGAAAAGAGTTATTCTAAGTAGCTATTATCAGGTCTATGGATGTACCACACATTCGCAATTGATTAATTTGTATTGTAATCTCATTGGTCAATACTAGAACACATTAGAGCATGATGATTAGCTAGTAATTCGTATAAAGCAACGTTGAGACCATACATTGAACCCAGTTCTATAGCACGATGGCGGCTTGTACTTGTTCAAACACACACTTGAGTGTAGATAGCGTTCTACAGGCCATTGATAAATGGACGCCTTCCTGTTCGGTCGCTTGCATCTACTGTTACGCTGGTCTTACAGTTGAAGATGATGATGATGAGAGACATGTCTGTACTAACCTTTCAGCAGATGTACGCGGGAAAGTGTGGGAGACGTTAGCGTTTTATGATACATATTATTCCATCTACAATATTCTTGTTGCAATGCATCTTGAGCAAACCATCACCAGATAACACTTTATACGTACCTATACAGAGATGACTCCTAATGATGATCATGTACAGGCAATCTACGATGTGCTGTGGGTAAAGGACTATCAACATGGAGCCTCACTTTCAACTTTGGAGCAGGCGCAGGAGTAAGAAATGAAACACAGCAATTGAAATAAAAAATATCTTTATTGTAAATTAAACAAATGCAGTGCTTGACGTACAATATACAAGATTTTAGTGACAAACAGTTACAAGAGGGTATACATAACATCAGGATATATTTCTCCGCATTGCATTAACCATAGTGTAACAACCAGTTGCATAACAAACAGGATACAAAGTTAATATAAATAAAATAGTGTAGTACCTCCGCCAATACAACGTTGAGTGACTGTGTGCCACATGAGAACCACTACCACCACATGCAAAGTCTTTTGTCTTGTAAACATACTACCCTTGGTTTTCGAAGGTTCATATAAACATGGTTACAAACAATTTTGTTTTTTACTTGCAGGAACTAAAATGTACTGCTACAGATACCGAACGTATGACTATATATACCGAACGTATACAGTATGACTTTTTTAGAATTTCTGGTCTCTTTACCGATGTTTATTAATAACACGATGTTTATTAAGATACACAGGTAATACTTTGGTTTTGTAAATAAATGGCATTTCTGTACACAAATATTGTAATGGTTATGAGTCGTGTACTATGACCACCAGTGTTAAATGTAAATAATAATAAACAAGTATTCCAATAAAAGATAAACATGTGTTTACTTCCACGTTTTGTTCCTAACCTCGAAATCCATAGGGAACTGTCATATATTGTTTTTTCTCAATAGGATTTACTTTACGTCGTTTGTGTTGTTGCACAACAACATTGCGCTTCACCTGAGATTTACAAACGACACGAAAGTCAGGTTTTCTAAGAATACGATTTGGTGTAGCAATTTGTTTACCTTTATACGTACTCTTCCCTACCTTAAACATATCCTTGAATGTAATTTTCTCTCGTGTTTGCTTATTAAGTGTTATACCTCTAATTTTGATCACGTGGTTTAATTGACCCGTAGATATTTCCTTTAGTTCGAAACAATAATGTTTTGGCCCTCCAGAAGAGAAACGACGCATTGTCCACCCTGCAGGCACTTCATCCTTAAGCTGACCTAGGTAATTACCGAGAGGCAGCAATGGCAATTCATTACGTCGTCTAACATAGATAACACTGTCGGTATCGCAATACAAAAGTCGAGCTATACCCACAGTACTCATTGCCTCATACAGTCGTAGTCTCCCCCATGATGAAATAAAAGCGGCAAGCATAACATTGCTGAAAGCGTAAGGCGTATTTTGTGTCTCGAAATCTTGATATGTAACAAGAAGTTTCTAGATTCACATGCTGGATTTCCAAATGAGGAGCATACACAATTTCATTAAACTCCTGAGTTGTAACAATCTTTTTTCGTGGAAGATCACACCTTTGGGTCCACTTGCCAAACAAAGAATTTAAATATATTTTTGCAATGAATCGAAGGCCCTCGTTCTTAGTAATGTTATCATACTCAAGATGAATGTCCTCATGATTAAAATAATCCTGAATATACTGTTGTTTATTATCCTCATCTTGACAAGTCTCGGAAAAACGGGAGGCTTCCTGCTTCATTTTAAGAAACGTTCGTATGTACCGCCGAAACAAGTCCACTGACATTTCTTTTTCCCAAATCTCGTACGTTTGCATAATTCCATACCCTGCATCTAATGCAGCATGGAGCTCGGGTGTACAAAAAACCCCTTTGATAGCTCGTTCTTCATCCGTATGAGTACATTCCGATGTGTGTAGCGTTTCCATACACGTTTTAAATAAACCGAACAATAGTTTGTTGTGAGCATTGTAGGGTAATATGGGAATGGTTAGATTTGTTGGAGGAAGGACTTTACAAAAGACTAAACCGTGAACCTGACGCGGATCATTCATGTCCGTACCTTTATGCACAGTTACGAGTCAAACCGGAAGTGGACGGGTAGCCATGACCCATGGGTAGAGAGAAGTAAAATCCATACTATCTATTTGTTCCGTTTCACTACATTCGTAAAGGCTTTGAAAACATTCCGTGCGTCCACCCTTAAAAGCATCCTTAGGACATAAAGGTTCTGCAATATCTGAACAATGATCGCGAAGAAATGTCTGTATGGCTGGAGATGTCTCTAACTGTTTGTGCCACTCACATTCCCATATGGACACAACATTTACATGTCTGACGTAAAAACTCTTCCCTTGTCATAGTGTCAGCATATCGACTATTCAGACTACGACCTTGTTTATCTACAGCTAAATCTCTGAGTTGGGTTAGGCATTGATGCTCGTGGTAGTAACATCCATAATACTCATATACAGTACGAGTATTTTTATCATATCCGTCAACCTTGACATGTTTAAATTGAGCCTCACCGCTACGTTCATAGCTTTTGCATCTTAACGTTATGTGTATATTCAATATAACTGACCCAAACTTTTGCTTGCTTGCATGCTTTGATTAGTACCATGCTGAAATCGTAATGGTGGGATGACAGGGATGGTATTTTCTTTAAGATACTGGGTTCGATAAAACATCATTGCGCCAGCCGCGATCGTACAGGCATGTAAAAAGCATTGCAGTCCTCGTGTTGTAAGTTCGATTAAATTGGAGAACTGAATAAGAGCCAATGTGAGTATACGTACGTCATTCTGGCAATAGGCCAACAGTTCACGCTGAAAGTCAAATGTTTTCCCCTTTGACACATTGCTTATAAGGCAATAGCCTCGGCATCTTTCTCCGATCTACTTCCTAGATCATAATAATCCAAGTCTGGATATAATCCAACATAATTCTGATTCCTGGGGATGTTAAAGAGATGTGGAAAATCTCCCTTCCTCAAAGATTCGTTCAGCCCTAACGTTTTCGGGAGATCTGCTAATCGAACACTCAAACAGGAACGTGTCCCTGAATATAATGTTGTTTATTATTAACTGCATAATTTTATGACCACTTGTAAGTATTTGAGGTACTAATTGCTGCTGTTCTAATATTTCACGAGTAACAAATAAATTGTCGAAGCCGTGAGCATTATGTGCCAAAGCAACTACCTGCGTGAACTTAGGACCCTTCTCTAACACACGTGTAATAAACGGATCCATAGTATAAAAGGTAAAGTCACGAGAGCAATCAGCATTACCACATACATTACATTTATAGCTATTGTCATGAATATCTTTGCATTGATGACATCGATGCGTTACACAAATTAAATTAGGGACTAATTCGTGCTCAGCTTGCCATTTACATCCATGCGCATGGTCTCTATATCGTAGACAATGTATAAAAAATCCTCGATACGCTTAGGACGCTCTGGTTTAACATAACAACTATGGCTTTCATTTACGTACTCTCCACAGCGATTACAAAAATGTTCACCACAAACATGCTTCCCCTATCGGTTGCGCAAATCAAGTTTTACGCCGCAATGACCACATACCTGAACATGATCACATAATTATTTACGTTTAGCCTTTGCAGCATGAATATCAAAGCATGTTTGATTGACAAAGGTACGATTACACTTGTCACAATATTATTTTGTTTCATCAGAACTTGTGATATCGGGATGATATGACTCACAAAGTTTACATTTATATTCACACTCATGAAACCGAAGCTCCATATAGGGATTAAGGCAATAGTCACAATACCCTATACTACCTAAAAAGACAGATACCGTTTTAATAACATCATAGTGATTATTTTTATATGGTAAATAGATTTTCCTTTGAGCTGAGGGACCAACATACATTTTTTATACTGGTGTGTTTTGGAGATCCGTCCGTACACAATAATTGATATTGATTTCCAAAAAGCTTTTGAAATTTGTTTACGTCTTCTAAACTACCTCCATTATGCTGACTTAAATTAACCCCTGCAAAATAACACAACTCGGCTGCTTTTGCTCGCCAGTGTTCCGTATGTGTTTGCATATATTTAGCTTTTCGATATTCATTATTTGCACGTAGTTCGCCTAATGCCAACGCTCTCGAAAGACAGTCGAAGGCATTATCCACATTAAGTATTCTTTTGTATATAGTCTGTCATGGGTAAATACTTATCATTATGACGCCTACCGTGGCCACGGCAAGGATCTGTAATATCAACCCTAATGGTAATATTATCACCTGATAAGAATTCTTCGTTGGAGTTTAAAACATTTTCGATTTTTAAAAGCATACTGTCCGTTGTAAGATGTGCTCGTAATTGAAACGGGATCTATACAGACTCCTACAGTGCACTTGGAGCTATCAAGAGTAAATCCAACTTTGGAGGCATGGTCGACATCGCGCAGTAATTTGTCCATGGCAAACTGAAACAAATTAGTTACGAACTCCTCAGGATCACGAATGGTTGTTACAAAAGGTCTAATTGTTATTTCACAACCTCGTAGAGGGTAATTCGGATAGGTTTTGGGTTTTTTAGAAATAATTTCAAATTAGGGGGCACGTCCAGCACAATACATTATACACTTACTATTGTCTTGCTTCCGCTTTTTCACATCCATATTCGAAGCACTATACAGCACATGATCACACAAATAACCATCACTAGTAACGAGTTCAGG
>JAGDQP010010908.1:0-15534 GCA_022664845.1 Lepisma saccharinum
CAAAGCCCCACTCAAGGACATTAGGAGCCCAATGAAATTTTGCAGCATGAAAGCAGCAGTTTTTTTCCTAAATGAGCAGAAAAACGAAGATTTTACCTGTTTTTTCTTATCTTTTTTTTTGCTCAAGGCATTTGGATGTCTCAATAGCTTTTTTTTTTCATTTCTTCTATGTTGATGATATCATGACCTTCTAATTTATTTTATTTACTACATTTACAACTGGGGCATATGTCTGTTTAACTTTTCATTTTCTTGTTATGGCAGTTACGTTTTGAAATTAAACGTTCGTTTTTCTGTATTTTGAAGCAAGTTGACTTACCTGGTATTTTCCTCCTAACTCTTTATATATACCTAGATACTTTATATTTCATACACTAAAATACATTTTATTACATTGGACAAATTAATAAAAAAGAATACATCAACGGACAAGAAGTAATAAACTATATAAACGGAAATCCGCTTATTTCATATCACAACAAAATATAGGCAATCTCTTTGTACTTTAAACTGCATGTTTAGTGTTTGTGGTTTGTAAAAGTTCACAGCTAGCAAACGATACGTTACCGAAAAGTTAATTTTTCACACTTCAAATACGGAAGCAGCAGAAAACATATAGTTTTGAAACGATCGTGTTACATTCGTAGCAAAATTATAATGGTGAGGTCACCCGTGGCTTTCGCAATATACGTATTGTATCAGTATATACTTCTCCTCATCTTGTTTTGATTAATGTTTCATAAGCTTTCCTGTTGAATCACTACCAAATCAGTGTCTTTGTTTTCTACAAAAGTGAACATATTAACTAAAGTGCGTAGCAACCACCTCAACACGTAGCCCAAATTCTATTGTTAGTCATTTTCCAAATATAGAATTGTTTCCACTATATACCAAGATGGCTTCCTTTATAGGTTGTTGTTGCATGAAAGACGTTAATTCTTCTCCTAACAAAGGAGAGCTGGCTCTTAACCATTCCCGTTCCCTATAACATGTACAATTTCAGCATGTCTTTACTGATAATTATGACTTCCTTTTCCTTTGCCACGTTCTATCTATAGGAAAGAAAATCTAGTTTCGATTCTTTCGTCACATATACTACTTCTATTTTGCATTCATTGTGTGTATCAGAACCTAAGTAATCTTTCCTCTGCTCTCTCCTTCCTTCCAATGTCAATGTTCTCGTTGAGAGTGTCCCCATCTAATGATTCAGCGTTGTGGGAATTGTCTTTGATGATATATCTTTAAATTTCATAGCTGATGGTTTGTCTTCATTCTTTCATGGTGAAGTACACTTTCTCAGTTCAATATGGATCATCCATCACACGGCACAATGCTCCAATTATCCTTCCTAGAAATTTTTCTTATATTTTGCATTAATACGAAGTTCCAAACTTTAAACTGGTAAGCATATTGTTATAGTTCCTTTTCCGTTTTTCTTGAGCTTTTACTATACTTATCCTGACTTTTCTCTAACATTGCCGTTTGAGGTCCATTACGTACTCTACAGAACTTTCTATTCTTGCAATATCGTATGAATCTGTTTCTTTATCATTCTTAGTGAGTAAAAATTCTCCCTCATCATCATCATCATTACATGAAGTGGTATGCCTGATTTTGTCCGAACATAAGGAAGAATGGTGACATACAGGTTAAGATGTACTTTTGTACCCTGTGAGCAAATGTAACACCTGCAGAGAGCTCTTGGCCAATCTTTCATGTGCTGCTCAATATCTTTTAAAAGGGTAATTTAGATCGTTCTGTTTTGTCTTTCAATAAGAAAATCAGTTTACAGATGATATGCTTAAGTAATACGCTGTTTCATTCCTGTCAGGCGAAGCGTATATCAGAAACCGAAATGACCAATTCTCTTCCTTGGTCTTAACTTTTATTCTACGACACCCAAATATACAAATCGAATCAAATATGGAATCAGAAATTCTTATTGCAGTTTTCTCCCGGAAACGCTTCCAGAAAAAAATATTTATTGAAATACTCTATAGCGACTACCGCATATTTATACCCACTGACAATAGGTGCTGGATAACATCCACACCTATTTGTATCAACATTTACTACCTACGTACAATAACACGTAGTAATATCAAATGCGTATGTTATGACTAGAGGAACTACATTACTAAAAGAAAACGGAAAGCTATTGCTTTACAAGAATTTAATAGTCAACAACACAAGTCATAAAAATGGCTTAGTATTCGGAACACAAAGTTTATTAAGTAAAATTCTATAACAATATTTACAAAAAATACTTACAATAGCTATAAAACTATACATTTTCCAGAAACATTTTACATATCATGTCGTAATAATTAATCATAATATAAATGCAGTAATTCGAAATTCAAAAATTACTTTTTTTCTTTTCTTCATTGTACACAAAACGTTCACTTCGTTCGTTCCAAGATAGCTAGTGTAATCATTTGTATAACACCTCAAGAATGCAGTGAAGCAAAAACGGGTCAGTTATCACTCATTATCAATATCTTGTCAACACAATAGGGAAGTTCTCTGTGATAAGATGATCGTCTTGAAAAATTATCACGATGTTTACTTCAAATTCTAGAAAAAGAAAAAAGTACAAAAAGAATAAAAATTCTATTAGGCTATTAATTGACAAGCACACTTATTTCTCTAAAGCAACAGCAATATACGTGGGTCACTTCGGAAAGAAGTACCCGTTCACACATTCCACCTCTGCAGGTGAGGGAAACCAGTGTCAACCAATCCCATATTTCATGTAAGTTTCACCGCATTAGTAGCATTTATGTTGCTTCTGTGTGTTTAAAATGAAAAGAAATATACAATGTCAACACATTTGAAGTGAGAGCTGTGATTACCTTTCTGAGCGCAAAATTACGCGACTACACCAGATTGACTACATGAGATTCACTGTCGAAACAAGCAAGCTAATGATATCGGAACTTAATGCGGGGATGGAGAACGTCCATTAAGATGAACGAACCTGGCGCACATCTGTATGTGAAATGTCCACATGCTTTTCCTAACATAATTCATGAAGCTGCCACTGTAGTTCTGAAGGGACTGGCTGCGAAAATGTACGACAAGGAAATCCAATAATTTGCCACGGTACGATAAGTGCCATGTCCAGGTTGCCTACATGTAAATGTAGAACAGTAAAATAAAAAGTTTTGTCCAGAAATCTTCACTGGTTAATTTTTAACTCTAAAACGGGTATTATTTTCGGAACAGCCGTCGTACAAAACAATAAGAAAGGGGATAAAAATAATCCGAGTGTTTAAAAACAAAAGTAAGATGTTTTAAGAACAAAGTCTGCAAGATTAAGATGCGTCTGAAAAAAAAAAGTATACCTATCAATGACCTGCCATTTCTTTCTACACTTTTGGCAGATTCCAAACAACGAAGGGGGCTATATTTTTTGTCCCCCACAAAACATTTAGCAAAATTAAAATTTAATTTCTTCCTGATTCAGACAAATTTACGACTACGGGTATCAGAAAAATACATTTACTACTTTTATCTACTAGGGCGTTCTTTAAAATCAAATTAAAGTGAAATATTAATTTGGTGCGATTAAAATACCCGAAAACAAGTACCCCTTTCAAATTTTTGTAATAATATAAATGTATACCAACTCGGTGAAAGAAATATGTCTATCTGCATTCACGCACACATACAAAAGATAATACAGAACACAGAAAAGAAAAAAGGGTCCTTTCAGGCAATTCGTTTACAGTACTTCATTAGCAAACTTCTTCTCTGTTAGGAATTTGTCTAGATGTCTGAAGGCAAGCTGGACAAATATGAAGGTTTTAAACTTTGATTCATCGAGTGTCTGCAAAGTCCTTTCTAACATGACTATGAGTAGTATTATCGGACAAGATAATGATACCTTATTTGTTGACTAATGGCAGACTGCTTGTGGTAAAGCTGTGCTTTATTTGCCATAGTTCAGCACAAGAACTGTTCGGATTCTTGATCTGACCTCTTTGGGGGAAGATGTGGTAAGTAGCTCACAATGCAGCCTGCCACACAAGAAGTAACTGCGGCTTTCGTGGATAGAGTCTTGAAATCTCATCGCTATCTAACATGTGCTGACTGTCTACGATTATCTAAACAGGTCCAACTATCAATATAGGTGAAATCTTTTCCTTTATTTCTGACAACGAGAAAAAGATAAAGGTCTTATCTGGTTTGATTTGAATTGATATTAACGTCCTAAACGAGGTAGTGATCTTCTAAGGACGGTGGTGTTAACCAAAGCGGCACTCGTGGTTTCAATTTCTTTAGCTTTTCCAGAACCGTCAGGTGCTGAATAAGACCTGGAATGGTGGACGCAAATCTTTTTAGCTATTACACGAGCACTTCGCCGGATTTCAGTTTATATGATATTCTTGAGAAGCTCATCTCAAATCTCTGAAGATCTACGGGGATTGATTTTCCAGCGTTGTATCGCCTGTGCGGAATATATAGTGTGTTCAGTGGTCGTATCTTCACATAAGGTTCTATAAATGTTGTAGCCACTAACCATGCAGAATGTCTCAGTTTATATCACTCTGTTGTTCGTTCTGCATGTTTCACTTCGACGCTATTCTGTGCTACAACGATGCAACTACAGAGATGGGAAGCACAATTATCTTGGATGACAATTTGCTAATAACAATGTAATGAATAACATGATATTCTTGGGTGATTTCATTCTATCTTGAAGTGCTTATAACACCACTGCTTAAAATCAGATACTTCAATCGCACCAGCTTAATTTTACTTGTTAAAACTTGCACATGAAGAAAAAGAAGATATAAAAATAGTTATAATATCCTGTTTCAAATTTTCTTCGTGTACAATAGATGTGCTATCCTTGTTAACGTAGGAAGTTCATTTCATGTAATAACAACGCAAGATTTATTCAACTGTCTTTTCCTCCGCTCAAATTAACTAATTTCCTTCGCCAATATTGACTGTAAATTATTTTGAACTCATGTGTACACTTCAGGACCACGTGGAGCCTTAACGAAGCTGCAACTCTTTACGCCAAGAAGCTGGTAGTGACGTTATAATTACTTTGTCTGTTTCATTTCCGTTCAAACTCTACCTTTTTCGGGTAGATATAATTTTAATTTTATCTAAAACTTTACATACATGCAATTTCACTCCGGTTTAACATACACTGGATATGAGAATGCAGCTTCTCTCATAATACTGGGTACGTGCTATCATAGACCGACTAATATATATTAATGCTAGTAAGCACAGTGCAACTATCAATCCTCAAATTTCAGGAAATTCCACCAAGGAAACGATCTATACTTAGAAAGATAAAAAGAAAATTGAATCAATTTTCCTGAAAATACGATTTCTGTAATATCAATGTAGTCCAGAGTTTAACTTAGGCTAGTTTTTTTTCTTTTCGCAAAATGCGAGACATTCCGATTCTATGGCATTTTTTCAAAAATGCTGAAAAGGATCTGTGAGAGAAGAAGAGATTGTTAAGGAGTAAGACAGTTAATCCCTCTTTATTTTTATTTTTTCGAAAATAGCATTTCAACACACACATGAATTCCTGTTTCTGTTCCTTTCCTTTCCTTGAACTACAAAGAGTAAAAAATAGTGGATCTGCAGAGTTTCAATGAGGCCATTTGCTTTCATTTTCCAGGTGAAAATTCACCTACTTTTAAGTTCCGACGTGATCACTTATTCAGCCACTCCCCGCATCTGGAATATGACTGACCTATATATAATCCACTTCAGAAGCAGAACATGTACAGGAATTTGGAATTACTTTATCATACGCCGCTTTCATGTGCATTTCATTATATTTAGTTGAATTGAATTTCGTTAAGGTGAATTTATTTATGGCTTTAGGTAACTTTGGCTCAGGGCAACAAAGGTTTGTGCTTGTTGCAATTAAGGTGGTCAAAAAGTATTAGTGATTTCTCGCTCGAATTTTTACCATTTTATTAATTTGCAATTCAAATATTCAAATGTTCCAGTGTTTGAAACATTTGACGAAATTTTGAATGAAAGGCTTTTCCTGCGTAGTAATTCCGAGAAGAGTTAGTCTGGTTAGGTTACATTTTTTATAAACTACTTTTAAGCATTTATACAGATACAGATTTCTCTCCCTTTAAAAATTAAAACTAAAGCAAAAGCATGCTGACTTCTAAATACACAGCAGCCTCTATCACACTACACACTTCATTTCTCCTGTACATTTTACATTTTTAGCGACCCTAATTCTAACCAGCACCGACAAGTTTTACACTTATTGCATGGATATCGATCTATTGTAACCATCAAACAACGAAGCAGGCCATTATGTAAAATATTTTTATTTGTCGAATTAAAATACGGAATTGTTTTGATTGCGTTACGTGCAAGAACAAAATACATATGTAGGCTTGAATAGATATTTACTATTTTCGTCATCATCTACTATTTTTATCTTTGACTTTTATCCTTATCATCCCAAAGCGGCAGGAACTTCAAGGTAAGTACGGCTCTGTCCAGGGATTTACCAGACTCCTTAACAACTTCTTAACACCTCCCACTTAAGCTCTAGAGCTCCTATATTCTTCGCAGAGAAAGCTTGACCGGCAAGTAGGCTAGCAGCTAAATGAAGCAAATAGAAACTGACTTCAGATTTGGGTTCAGAGACCTCGATTTATCAGGTCGTTTACATTCTGGCGATGCTACATCTTTCTGCTGAGGTTTCTTTGCACTAATTATGTACCCAGTCTCGGACGCAAGGTAGCGCGTCTAAACGAAACAGGTAGAGTGAAACTGAGTTCAGCTACCTTGATTTACTAGGCTCTTTTCAGTCTGGTTATCTCATTGTATTGTATTTATACTTATATGCATTTGTGTGAATTTTGACATATCCTATACGGATTTTATTCATTATTTTCTCCCTCTTCACTTCTGGTATCTTTAACAAAGGACTAATTATGGCTATAACCTTTCTTTCTACTATACGCCCTTCAATACGTTGTCAATGGGGTTGCCCTTTATGCGGTAAATTTCTTTTCGAACTTGGTTATCTTTATTTTGCTTAATGTGTAGTAGAGTTTCTGTTTTTAACCAACATGGAAAGTGTGATTTACAAACATTACGATGCTATTTATGGTTTATAAAAATTAAGACAAGACTTCAGCACGTCAAGTCGTATTTCTGCCTTACTTCTTTCCTCCTCATACGTCCGTATAGTTACACACAGTTATACACAGGTGTTTCTCCTAATATTACTAAACGAATTATGTTATTACTGTAGTAAACGGAATATAAATCATCTGTTCCTTGCCTCTCATTCACGATTTCCTCAAATGTTTCGAACAGGACATGATAATTTCGGTGTAATAAACAGATTTAATAATGATAGTAATTAACTCATTAATATTTTACTATTATTATTATTATTATTTAAATGCTAGGTAAAGCAATCTCAGATTTTGCTAAAGAAAATTTCTAAACGAATTTTCGCAAAATAATTTACATATTAAATATATTAGGTAAACCCTGACTGTAGTGATATAATAACGCTCCTCCATACATGGATAGAATAATTGTTGGCGTTCATGATGAAAGGATGTTATCATAAAAAAAGATTCACTTACCAACTTTAAAATTGCTAGTCGTCAGTGTAGGACAAGTAAATAATCTTGGAAATATCATGTAGATTGGAATCGCCATTCCACAAGGAACGTCACCTTCACCGATCTGAATATTTTG
This sequence comes from Lepisma saccharinum, assembly GCA_022664845.1. Classification (NCBI taxonomy): domain Eukaryota; kingdom Metazoa; phylum Arthropoda; class Insecta; order Zygentoma; family Lepismatidae; genus Lepisma; species Lepisma saccharinum. The sequence goes on from JAGDQP010010908.1 coordinate 7,726, forward strand.
AATTTCTGTAGCTGAAACGAAAGCAATGAAACTCAAGGTAAAGATAACTCCAAAATCGAAAAAAAAAAAAAAAAACATGCTTTTGATGCACAAAGAGAGACACTAAAAACTCGTAAGTAACATTTAAATCCAAAACTTACTATTCACAAGTATTATGGAATCAGATATTATTCTTGTAGGCTTTTTAACAGTGTGAAGAATGCGTTAAGACAAATCAAAGTCGATTTTATGTAAATTTACATTTTGTGAACAAAACTGTAAATGTACCTCCACCTTGGCACTTTATCCTCGCTGGTACCGAATCGTACAACAAATACGATGATTATAATGACTACAAGTTTCGCCAATTCATATATATGCTTCATCATGTATGAAGGTAGGGTAGACGGATTAATGAAGCCTTTGAAGAGTTGGGTGTTGTCTCAGCTCTACGCTGATGAAATAAAAAATGGCGATTCTGAGCGTAGAAAAGGTACGGACAATGAAATCACAGTATACTGCGATATGATATGCTGTTACCCGATACTGGAAAGAACGGATTTGTATGGACGACTGTATGCTCCATGACCCTGGTGTTAAAATTCCGCTTTGACATAATAAATAAAATGGAATAAAACAACACAATATTTTTAATGATTTATTTCATATCATTACACTATAACAGTATAACTTTTTAAGCAAATATTTAACATTTTAATAAATATTAAGATACCTGAACATTATCAGAAAAGCGCGCCAAATACATCCGGACTATTCTTTTTTTTTAAAAAAAAGATAATACATAGGCTGCTCATCTGTATGGTTCCGAGACTAAAGAGAACTCAAAAGAATGGAGATATTCAGGATCTCCATCTCAAATAAATTCCGAACGCAACAGTCTGAAAACAAGGTGACGAGTGGCAAAATCAAAACAGATTATTGCATATTACTGTTCGACAAAGTGAGGCAGGAACTGATGAAGAAACGTCGGAGAGAGTTGACGAAGCGGTGTACTTCTAAGACAAGACACTGCAGCTGGACACAAAGCAGAAACTGGCGATACAAAGTTTGAAATCACGAAAATATTCACCTTACTCACCCGACCTAGAACCTGTTTGCTCAACTTACGAAGCACTTGAAGAGAGATTTTTCTGCTACCCGTGAAGATATGACAGCAGCTTCAACCCACGGGGGTTCAGTCAGGGCGATCGGAAATGTTTGGCGTATGTAGAAGTAGAAAAGCTACGCTGGGCTCGTTTGCTACATATCGAACGTAGTGATTTACAGACTTTTAATTCGTGTTTACTAAAGTAGACACTGTGTAATCAATACACAATACACATAATTACCATATTGGAATATACACACAGTATTGGTTGAATATTTGCATAATTGAGTAGAATGAAGAGAACTTAAATTTGATGCCTTATAAAATATAATTGGAGGTAACACGATTCACACTCATCCACTGCTCCAATCAGATTCTACGTTTCCAACTAATTAATTTTCTTTATCACAAAGTAGGAGTGAAGGATGAGTAAATAAGCATCATTTTTGGCAAATGAGCAAATAAGAAATCTAGAAACAATATTTGATTTTCCCCATATACAGCTCACACAATCGCCTCTTTGTGCTGAATATTAACAGCAATAACAAAGGGAAGGATTTGTCAGGAATCGGTTCTGGCTTTATTCAAATGCCATCTCGCATTTGCCTGGTGCGACCGAGAGAAACTACTGAAAACCTCAACTAAGATGTCCGAAATTGCACTAACATTTCGAACAGAATTCAACCTGATAACCACTAATCTGCTACACTGAGTTTTCGATGTATATCCAACTTCCCATTCCAAATATACGTAGGTTGACACACTGAAATTCTCGGCCTACCTATGACGCATTTGTCATAGACCAATTTTATTTTTGCTAGTTATAGTACATACCTTTGGAAGGTTCCATACCAAATTTCTCACCAATATCTTTTTCTTTGTTTCAGGTATTGAAGACTGAAGTGTAGAAATTGTCCATTGTTTGAAAAATGAATACAGTGAGCAACGTGCTGTTATCCAATACAGTCCTGCTGAAAAAGGGAATGAGTGGACAGGACATCCACAAGGACATGATGGAAGCACGAAGGGGGATTCCCTTTCCTATTCCACCGTTAAAAAGTGGGTGGCGGAATTCAAGAGGGGGAACTCCTCTGTCCAAGATGCCCCTCGAAGTGGAAGGCCAGGAACTGTCTGTACGGAAGAAAACATCACAGGAATCCATGATCTCGTGATGATAAGACACGTGTAACAGAACGTTTCGTCGCAGAGAAAGTGGGCATATCCCAGGAACATGTTGGACACATCCTAACAATTGTGCTGGACATGCACAAGGTGTCAAGTCGGTGGGTACCGAGTATGTTGACTGTTGAAAACAAACGCGAGAGACACATCATGTCTGCCGCGAAACTGACCCTACTTGAGGCAGATCCTGTGAAATTTCTGGAATGTTTTGAGACCATGAAACGTGGGTTCACCACTTTTAGCCGGAGTCCAAGGTGCAATCAAAACAGTGGAACACCCCTTCCCCCCTCCCCCCAAGGTTCAAGTCAGTTCCATCAGCTGGTAAAGTTATGTCTCTGTTTTTTGGAATGTGAGGGGTGTCATCCTGGATGAATACCTCAAAAAGGGTGAACTGTGAACGGTGCGTATTATGCTGCTCAACTGAAGCGTTTATGGGAGGCTATCAGGGCGGAACGTCCCGGAATGTTGAAGAGGCGTGTCCTTTTCCACCACGATAAATCATCCGCGCTCATGTCTACCATTGCAATGTCTGCCATAGTCCTGTGGTTTCGAACTGCTTTACACCCTCTTTTCGACAGATTTGGTTCCCTCAGACTTTCATCTGTTTTCTAAGCCAAGCAACACCTAGCTGGAACCCACTATTCATCAGATGTCGTCATAGCTGCGGTGGCGCACCTTTTTGACATGCAGGATGAAACGTTCTACAAGGAAGGCATAATAGGCCTGCAGCCCCGGTGGCAAAAGTGTGTGGCACTGAAAGTGGACTATGTTGAAAAATATCCATGAATGATTGAGCTCCGGACAACTTTTCACTGGTAGGCCGAGAACTTTTCAGTCACTTCTCGTACATCAATATAACAAACTACCAAAAGATTTTTGAAATATTTTCCGGTGTATACCGATTCAATTATTTTAAACGGGATAAGAATCTAAGAATTATGTAACTCTGGAATCGAACGTTTCATAAGTTCGTATATTAAAAATAAAATAATTCTTTATGTGGCAATGATAATCAAAATGCATAAATAAATACTATTTACATATGTACAAATTGTACATATAGTGATCATGATGCAACTGTTACAAATGGAAGAGGAAGACTATTAAATGGTGCAATGTGCACAATTTCTACGATAATGTCAAATGATTAGCAAGGATATTTTATCATTTAAGCCAGAAATGTCAGAAGAAAGTGTGGTTAACCTGATAAAGAATATGTTAACGATGGACATAAAGAGGAATATAGTAACTACTAAATCGAGAACTAGATAAATTAGTGAGTAAACAAGAGACCGAACACAAATAGAAAGTACAAGGGAGGTGTGAACAAGTTAGGAACTGTAAGGATGATAAAAGAAGTACGGTACTTAACAATATACCACGAATGTTACTAATGAAGTGGAAATTTCTATTACATGTGCATGATGGTAGCAGTGGCGTCTCGTGGCTTTGGAATTTGGTACTTCACAACCAAAGAGCAACGTGGAAAGAACTAAAAACAAGGAATATCGTTCGATAGCTTGAAAGGATTTGAAGAATACAAGGAAAGAAGGATGTCTAAGAAAGATGATTTATTTTAGTACGCATTCTAAAGTCATATTATCGCATTTACTCTTTTGTATTTTATATTCTAAAAACAGATATAACTTTTAGCCGGCCGGGTGGCCGAGCGGTCTGCGGCGGTAGGCCATCGGCTCGAAGGTCCCGGATTCGAGTCCCGGCAGGGACATGGTTGTGGATTTTAACAGCTAAAGGCGAATCGTGACGGGCCGAAGTCCAAAGTTACTACTAGACTGGCCCATATAAAAAATAAATTTTACCAAAGATATAACTTTTAGATTGGAATTTTCCTAGCGGGTAGGTGTCATTGTTTAGTACCTGTTATGAGTGCAAATTCATTTTGGGCCCCTTCTTTTCCCGTACTCTTCATATCTCATTGTGCTATACAGAGAATAGAACTATAGATTTCCATAGCTGAATTACACTATGGATTGGGTTAAGCGAAAAAACATCAACAAAAAACATACGTCGTTGGACTGTCCAGGATTCTATTCTGGATCTCCCGATCAATGAATATGAAATACAGGTTCAAAAGTTCGACAGCGCACGACGAATGTTTCTCAGTGCAGTTTCCAAGGGAATAAGAAAATTGAAAAATGATGGACAAACTGTCGCACTTCACATTCAATATGCAAGAAGGGGGAAAATAATAATAAATTTGGATTCTGTGTATCCTTCGTACATTTATATATATATATATGAAGGAAGTCCGGCCGGGAAACCGGGACAGGACCGGGAAACCGGGACTGTCGCCCCAAAAGGCTTCTGCCACTAACTGGGAGGAGACCCCTTAATTACTCTTGCTGAGACTTAAGGGAACCGACCGGGGTAGACGCCTAATGTCCAATCCATACGTTCACGTCGTGGGGCCTGTTAGTACCCAAGCAACTGCTTGGCGAACGAACATGGATGGGCTGCTCACCAACCCGCATTAGCTGACAGCGTGGTGAGTCAAATGTCAGCACCCCTCCTTTCTTTACATATGATGGTACAAGCAAGGAAACAGCCTCGGAGGCCCTCATTACCCGGAGGACGGAATGCAGCTGGCAACGGCAGCGGTCAGTCCTGCAGGAAGTCAGAGGGTCAAAATGCCCGGGTTTGGACTGTAGACTGCCAGGACACCGACACGGCAACTCGAACGGACCTATACGTTGCGACCCTCAACTGTAAGTCACTTGCAGGAGAGGACAAATTAGAAGAACTGCAGAATGAACTTAAGAGGATTAAGTGGGACATCATAGGACTATCAGAAGTGTGGAGGAAGAATGAAGAACAGTTGGAACTACCGTCAGGGCACACGTTCTACTACAAAGGAACAGAAACTGGAAAAGCGACAGGCGTTGGCTTTATAATTAATAAAGACCTGAAGTCACGAATCACAGAAATTGAAGGAATTTCAGATAGAATCGCACGGGTAGTAATAAAAATCAACAAGAGATACAGTATGGAAATTATACAAGTGTACGCTCCAACAACCTCGCACCCGGAGGAGGAAGTCGAAGACCTATACGAGGAGATTCAGAAGATTTTGGATAGTAGCAAATCGCATTACAAAATTGTAATGGGAGACTTCAATGCGAAAGTAGGAACCAAGCTGAGCAGTGACACGAAAGTGGGAAACTTTGGATTTGGCAAAAGAAACAAGAGAGGAGAGAAGTTAGTGGAATTCTCAGAAGCCAACAGACTGTTCATTTCCAATACAATTTTCAAGAAACCGCCCCAGAGGAAGTGGACATGGAAAGGCCCAAATGGGACCAAAAACGAAATAGACTACGTTCTATCAAATAACAGGGCAATTGTGCAAGACGTGTCTGTTCTAAACAGTTTCAAAATCTCGAGTGATCATAGGATGGTGAGATGTAAGCTGAAACTAAATACTAAACTAGAGAGAAAGAAGCTTATCAGAGGAAAACCGTCAGTTTTAGATCTGGAAAATCTTGGAAAACACAGACAGTCATTCGAGATAGAACTAAGCAACAGATTCAGCGCCTTGGAAGAGTTAGAGGACGAAGAAGACATCGATAGCAGAAATAAAATACTGACTGAGATAATAAGAGAAACAGCCAAGGAGATAGCAGGTACCAGAAAGAAAAAAGAGAGCAAAATCTCAGAAGAAACTAAGCTCTTGATGAAGAAAAGAAGGGAAATGAAAGAAGAGGAAAATTGCATCAAGAGGATTGAGTACATAGAACTAAATAAAACCGTAAGAAAGAAAATAAGAGAGGATGTACGAAGATATAACGAAAATCTTGTTAAAAATACAATCGAGGAAAACAAGAGCCTGAAGAAAGCCAAACAGCAGCTCATGATAGGGAAAAAGCAAATAATTGCAGTTAAGAGACCAGACGGGACCGTAACACGATATAAGGAAGAAATTATAAACATATTTCAAAATTTCTACACAGAATTGTACTACTCCGAGGAAGAACTAGGAAATGAAGATTCAGAAGAAATTGATGTTGATGTCCCAGACGTAATGAAAGAAGAAGTGGATAAAGTACTTCGAGGGATGAAGAACGGAAAATCACCAGGAGAAGATGGACTCACAGCAGAGATGTTTAAATGGGAAGGTGAAAAGATGAAAGAGGAAGTTGCTAAATTATTCTCGATGTGCTTGAGGAAGAGAGAAATACCCAGAAGTTGGAACAATGCCGTTATCATTTTGTTGTACAAGAAAGGGGACAAAGAACGCGTAGAAAACTACAGACCAATTAGTTTACTGTCAGTCCTATACAAAATGTTCACCAAAGTTATTTTGAATCGTATTGAACGAGACTTGGATTTTAATCAGGGAAGGGAACAAGCCGGATTTCGTCGTGGATTTAGCACAATGGACCACATACAAACATTGAATGAAGTTATGGAAAGGACTAATGAATATGAACTTCCATTATGTATGGGATTCATAGATTTTGAAAAGGCTTTCGATTCGGTCTCCTTGTCAGCAGTACTTAAATCACTTGAACATCAAGGCATCGAAAGTGCATACATCAAGTTACTGCGAAACATTTACTCGACTGCCACTTCTGTCATTAGGCTGCATCAAGACAGTGAAAAATTTAAAGTTGGAAAAGGGGTAAGGCAAGGAGATTCAATTTCTCCAAAACTGTTTTGTGCGGTCCTGGAGAGAGTGTTCCAGAATTTAAACTGGGATGAAGTTGGAATTAAAATTAATGGCGAATATCTTCATCATTTACGGTTCGCTGATGATATAGTCCTGTTTGCTTCAAGTGCAGAAGAACTACAAACCAGAATGGAAGAACTGAGTAACGAGAGTTCGAAAATCGGCCTTAAAATGAACTTAAGTAAAACAAAAGTAATGTACAACCAACATGCTGCAAAGAAGGAAGTGAAGATTAACGGAGAGACAATAGGCATAGTTGATGAGTATGTTTACCTAGGCCAGCTTAAAACATCGAATGCAAAGTTGACTGATGAAATAAATAGAAGATGTAAAATGGCGTGGAGTTCTTTTGGAAGACTACACTTTATTTTCAAAAGCAAACTTCCAATGTGTCTGAAGCGTAAAGTTTATAATCAATGTGTCTTACCTGTAATGATGTACGGCTGCGAAACTTGGACATTGAATGCGCAAACGACTCAAAGATTGAGAGTCACACAAAGAGCAATGGAGAGGTGCATGCTAGGAATAACCAGGAGGGACAGGAAGAGAAATGAATGGATTCACGCACAAACAAAGGTAGAGGATGTAATCAAGACTGCGAAGAAGATGAAGTGGAGATGGGCCGGTCACATAGCTAGACGAACAGATGGAAGGTGGACGACAAATGTACTACAGTGGATTCCTAGAGAAAAGAAACGACCGAGACGACGTCCAAATGTAAGATGGGTAGATGAAATCAAGCGTTTTTCAGGAGCTACATGGATGAGGATATCAGCAGACCGAGATATGTGGAAAGAAAAGGGGGAGGCCTTCATCCAGCAGTGGATAGAAAACGGCTGAATATGATGATGATGAT